>JAJEJO010045238.1:0-28763 GCA_020662805.1 Glaucomys volans
TGTAGGCATGGATTTAGACTAGACAATAGTCAAGTTCCCTTCCAGGATAATGTTATTTCGATTCAAGTACACTCCTGGATGTATAATTAGATAGAAACTTTCTTCCTTCCCTACCTTCTCTGTCTCTCCCTCCTTTATTCCCTCTTCCTCCTTCCTTTCTTTCTTCTTCCCTTCATTTCTTCAGTATTTAGCAAAGACAATAATCTGGAATGCCTTCAGAGGCTCAGAAAGCATGAACAGCACACAAGTTATAGACTCAGCTGATGGGCTTAAACCATATGAATAATCAAAAAGCGTTTGTCCTACCAAATGCTTTCAAATTCAGCTCAAAACCACAAACAAACAACAACCACCACAAAACCCCCACACCTAAGCTTCCCCCTGAACCCCACGTCGGGAACAGGCAGACACTCTGACACATGGCCTTGTACGGGTTTGCTGCTTGGTGCGTGGCATCTGTGATGGGAGCGTGGGTGCCAACTCCTGGTCGCTGACTGCTGTGCACTCACCTCTACATTCGTACTTGAGGTCCGAGAAGTAGACCATCTCTTGAGAGAACACGAACAGACCCAGCCGTCCCCCAGCGTAGGTTTGGTCGTAGATTGGTCCCGAGTCCGCCATCACCTGTTTCCCTTCATGCACAAGGACTCTGAAAATAAGGTCAGGGTGGAAGAAGTTGAGCTCCATGAAGCTCCCATCACTGGGAGCGTGCCCACAGCCACCGTTTACGGGGGCTCTTCGACTAAGGAGCCAGAGCATTCTGAGGGTGAGGGGTACTGCTCCCTCCCGGGGAGCGAGTCCTGCCCCTGAGCCCCAGCTGCAGCACCTTCATCTCACACTCACACCCTGAGCTCACCGGCCTCCTCCCCGCCATGACCAGGGCACAAACGCATCACCACCTCTGCTGTCCCTGCCCTGCACAGCCTGATGAGCAGATATCCCACAGGAGGACCCTGCATGAGTGAGTGACGGGCCCTCCACGGGGCTGTGCACCCCCCCACACCACGGGACTGTGCTCCTGGCTTCTGCAAACACTCAGAGGGCCTGGAGTGAGCTCAGTAGCAGGGTGCTTGCCTAGCAGGTGCTAGGTCCTGGGCTCAGCACAGCAGAAAACAAACAAAAACAACAAGAAAACACCAGAATCCAACTGCATCACTTGATTTTGCAGGACATTATTTTAAATTGTGCACATTTCATTTTAATCAAAATCTGTCACAAATGCAGCCTGCAATCAGGCTGTGAGAATAAACATGTTGACTTGATAGTCAGGGAGTTTTGCTCAGCCAGGCACAGGTCAGAAGGAACCCGGGATCTCTGCCATGAAGGAAGCTGCCCTCCGCGCAGGGACTTGGGCCTCCCTGGTCTTGGGCACTCCCCAGTAGGGAAGATGCCCAGCCTCCTATGCTATTGTAATAAGACACGTTTTATTTTCTCCTTTTCAACAACTATTTAAAAAAATAGATGATGTGTTGTAGAGAAACATTACTTATTTAAGAGTTCCAGAGGAGAACCTAGCAGCATTCCCTGGACATCACTGCTGCCCACATACCTGCCATACCGAGGGACACGTTCTTGCACTGGGGAGTCATCTCAGAAGTGTGGAGGGCATGGAGCCTCCCTTACCTCATGTAGCCCGTCTTTGGCCTGTGGACCAGATGCCACCGGTAGGCAGTGTAGTCCTTCCAGCCAATGTTCTTGGGGTCATGCCATAGGGTGCGTACCTGAGGGGACAAAGGTCAATCACGACCCACTGGGCAGGCTGGGCCTCCACCACACACAGTCCTGAGCCCACTGGGCAGGCCGGGCCTCCTCCACACACAGCCCTGAGCCCACAGGGCAGGCCGGGCCTCCTCCACACACAGCCCGGTGTCCCGGCCGGTGCCGGCTGCTGGCCTCACCTGCCCCTCCGTGTTCCCCGTGTGCCAGAGTGCATTTCGCAGGTGCTCCCCGGTGCCCGTGGTGGAGTTGACCACCTTGAGGGACACCCCGGAGTAGCCGTAGGCCCGGCTGGGCTGGTCCTCCCAGTAGGTCTGGGTGACCTGTTTCCACATCACCACGTAGAAGCGGCTGCTCGACTGGTAGCCGAAGACGAAGCCTGCGTAGTCATCATCCCGGTCCGTGTTGACGTAGAAGGTGCCGCTGAAGTCCACAGACCCAAACTCGTCGAAGCCTGGACACCAAGGGACAGGGGGTTCCAGGAGAAGCCCGGCCAGCCCGCCCACTCCTGCCCCGGGCACTGAGAGCTGCCTGAGGTGCAGGGCAGACTCTCCTCTGCCCTCCAAGCTGGCTCTTCACTGAGGCTGATTCATATGGAATTTAAGGGACTTTTAGGGCCAATTTAGGTGACGGAGTCTTCACTGCAGGTGACAGGACAAGAGGGCCCAGCAGGGCCCACTCAGGCACCCTGACCCTATGCAGGGCTCACACACCACGCGAATCCCGCCCTGGAGACCTGGCGGGTCCCCCTGGCCTCCCGGGTCTCAGGCTCACCTACGGCAATGCCGGGGTCCGAGTTGGCCGTCTGCACCAGCTCCTTCCCTTGGTGGCGGATGACCCAGTTGGGGTCGATCTGCGTGGTGCCCTTGGGGTCCAGGGGGACCATCTGGAAGTTCCTGAAGTCGGTCTCGCTGATGGCGTTGTTCTCAGGACACACATCCTCGATGTCGGGGACACTGTCATTGTCAAAGTCGTCTTTACAGATGTCACCTCGCCCGTCACCTGTTCACAAGGAGCGAGCAGAGATGGGGACATGGTGGGGGGCTTGCCACTGACTCCTGGGGAGGGGAGGACACTGGTCCTCCGAAGTCTGAGGACAGCACAGCAGGGACAGGCTCTGAGATGGCCAGCGTGAGCCTGCGAGGAGTCCAGTGACGTTTCCCAAGCATGCTGGTGGCCCTGCCCTGAGAGGGGTGGCACAGAAGGGCCCCAGGCTGGAGCTCCGCGTGCTCATCTGTGCTTGGGGCCAGGGGCCCGGGGCCTCCAGGAGAGGCGAGTGGAACCCACTCCACGCTCCTGGCCACCCGCCTGCAGCAGAACTCCCGCTCCACAGGACTTCTCCTCGGGGCACGTGGCCTCCGCTGCTTGGGAACTCTTGTCCTGTTCTCAGTGAGACTGGTGGGGGGGCTGCATGCCCCTTGGGCTGCAAAGGGAGACGGTCAGGAGACCGCAGGGCCGCCCAGCCCAAGGCCATCAGGGAAGCCCAGTGTGGCCGACAAGCCCATGGCCCTGCCTCTTGTTGAGACGGAGGGAGGTGCCAGGCTGGATGGCCACCTGCTCCCTCTGCCCTCCTGTCACTCTTGGCTAGTGTGGCATCTGCTCAGGGTCTATGTCCCCTCTATGCTCCAGGCACGGGGTCAAGCACAGGAGATCTTTAAAATGAAATGCTCCTGTGCGCACCCACTCCCCCCAGCCCTGCTGCAAGGGCCAGGGGCAGGGGACCCACTCCCGACCCGGCAGCTTGGACGCTCACTGCCCTGCTTGGGTGTTATGCTAAAATCCCTCCAGCTGCCCGGGGAGAGACCCTGAGGCTGCCCGCAGGTCTAGGGAGTCCTTCCCTGTGCTTCCCCCTGAGGGAGGGAGGCTGGGCACCCAGGAGCCCGCGCGCCCACTCGTGAGGACCTATGTCTTCCGAAGGGGCTGTGGGTCCGCTCCGTCGGCCACTCGTTTGCAGCACCCAAAGGCCATGAGCCGGGCCGGCCCGTGTGCTGTGCATGTGGTGTGGACGACTGCCGTCCACCTGTGGCCTTCCAGCCTCAGTCCTGGACGGCTGCAGGCCACATGCTCACTGTGGCTGGGGGCAAACGGGTCCTCCTCCCCCTCCCCAGGGACTCTCCTGGCCCCTCACTGGCCTCAGCACTGGCCTTCTTCTTTCTAAGGTGGTCAGAGGCCTAGGAGATGACCAGGCGCCGGCCCCGCCTCCGCTGAGCACAAGCAAGAGGCTGAAGCCCAGGCAGCCTGGACGGCCAAGTGAGGCCACCAGCCTCGCCCGCAGAGCTGGGGCCCCAGGGGACGGCTCTTCCCCCTGCTGCCCGGCAGCCTCTGCGCCCAGCGGGAGGCCTACCGTCCGAGTCCTCCTGCTGCGGGTTGAACACCAGCCGGCAGTTGTCCCTGTCGTCGGGGACGCCGTCGTTGTCATCGTCGGAGTCGCAGGCGTCTCCCTGGCCGTCGCTGTCGTGGTCGGCCTGGTTGGCGTTGGAGATGTAGGGACAGTTGTCCTGGTTGTTCTGGTGGCCGTCGTCATCGATGTCCTCGTTGTTGTCACACCCGTCTCCCACCAGGTCGTTGTCCAGGTCGGTCTGCAGGACAGGGCGGGCGGAGGCGGGGAGTGGCAGGAGGAAGGGCAGGGCCCCTGCAGGCCGGACCCCAGGGCCAGCACCAGCCGCAGGGAAGGGTCTGGAGCCCGGGCCTCGGCCTGGGGACCCTGCAGGGTCAAGGCCACTAAGGGAGACGCTGGTGCTCTCTGGAAAAGCTCCCACCACGCAGCCAAGCCTCTCGCCCAGCAATTCCTGCAACACACTCAGAGATGGCGTCCTTGTGCCCTGCAAAGACCAGCCTGGACGTGGCACCTAGAGAAACGCCAGCAGTGGGCTGTCCAGCTACACAGAGCCCATCCCTCCCACTGAGGGAGGAGCGAGGAGAGGCCATGTCTTGGCCCACGGCCACCGAGACGCCTCACTGGGCTCAGATGTGCCGCAGTGAATGTCCCGAGGAGGTAATTGAAACTGTGTTGCATGTGTCCCAGAGCTGATGGCCACCAGGCCCGCTCACTCTCACTCCTCACCTGATCAGGGTTGTGCATCAGGGGGCAGTTGTCACAGTGGTCCCCCACGCCGTCCCCGTCTGTGTCTCTCTGGTCGGTGTTGTAGACATAGGGACAATTGTCTCGTTCATTGAAGACATCTGCGGGTGACAAGAAGACCATTGCGCATCGCTCAGGGAGGTGCTCTTCTCTCGATGGACCACTCACACTGTCAGGTAAAGCCATGAGTGGGCTGAGCGGGTGCGAGGTGAGCGCCCTCAGACCCAGGGCAGCGGCAACACGGCCCTCGTGCGGAGGGGCCGGCTGCGGGCTGAGCGGAGACAGCACTGCTCGGGCTTGCTCCCCCTTCATGGCCCTGCTGCTAGAGAGCCTCAGGAAACACAGGAGCCCGGCTCGCTCCCTGCCCTCCAGCACACAGCAGGCCACTCCCTGGCGGGACTGGCAGGCTCTCAGACGTGAGACTGTTTCCGGAAGACTGAAGACTGGAAAGGAATCCTATTAGTGCCAGAGTGGGGACATCAAAGAGCCCTGGACTAGATCTGCCCCACTACAAAGCAAAGGACCACACCCAGCGAGTCGAAGGGAGCCCGGTGACCCGGGGGACACCGGCCTGGCCTCTGCCAGGTGCAGCAGGCCTGGGAGGTCACCTGGGTCCCAGTCAGGAGACTTCTAAAAGCAAAGAGCATGTGGGCTGTCAAGCCATAGGCCAGTCCAGCTGGATGTGGGGCTCCGCCTAAATGCCATGAGGCTGAAAGGGGTGTCTCAGTGCAGACGCGTCTGTAGCCAGGGGGAGGCAGAAACAGGCTGAAGGAGTCAGGGTGAAAAGTGCACTTTGGGCCACAGTTGAAGTTTAGAACCATGGATGATCCCAGAGAGGAGGACAGAGACAGGGAGCGGAGTTTGCCCCCAGCAGTGGGAGGAGTGGGGGCAGATCCGGCACTGATACCTGAGAAAGGAATGAACGGGCCACAGGGCTGCCAGGGGTCATGGGGCTCCTTTCCCTAGGACAGGAGGGCTCAGGGCTAAGAGCCAGCCTCCAGGTGCCTGGGGCCTCACCACATACCTGCTCTGCGGCCCCTGCCTTGGGACCCTGGCAGGTGGAGCAAGGGTGGTGGGTGGCTCTCGGGCACTCCCCAGGAGCCACTTGATGCTGCCGGGGAAGTCCTAACGGAGGCGTGCACCGGAGAAGCCAGCTAGGGGCCAGGGTGCAGGGCTATGAGGAGGGGTCACGGAAAGGGGACACTGACACAGTGCTTCCCCAACAGGTGGGAAAATGTAAGGGCAGAACAAGGGTGGGCTCCCATGAGAGCCTGGGAGGGGCCCCTCGGTCTCCTCCTGTGGACAAGAGGTGGAGTGCAGAGAACAAGGCAGAACTCAGCATGAAGCTGGCCAACGCCATCCACCCAGCGCCAGAGGGGGACCTGCTGCAGGTGCACATGGAACCAAAATTCAGGGTGCTTGGTCCAGGGACATGGCCTTTGCACATAACCTATGCACACCTGTGTCCTCACTCCCATGAGATGCAAACCATCTCTAGAGGCTTATCAGACCTACAAGGTAAGCGTCACATGGCATGTTTTTCAAATGTCTCTGCAGTCGGCTGCATCCTCAGATGCACAGCCCTGCACACACTGAGCTTCCCATCATGAACCTTGACGTAGAGCAACTGACCATCCCCATCGATGTCCACGGAGCAGGCATCCCCCTCGCCATTGCTGTCTGTGTCAATCTGTGCTGAGTTGTGCACGTAAGGGCAGTTGTCACAGCGGTCCCCAACCTCATCCTTGTCATAGTCAGACTGCCGGGGATTGAAGAGAAGCTGGCAATTGTCCTAGGAACACGAGGGAAAGGATTAGGAAGAGCAGGATTGATCAGGTGCAGATCAAAGGCTTGGCCTCCCATGCCATGAGCTCCATGTTGACCAAAACAACCAAGACAGACAAAGAAAACAGGGGCCAGTCAGTCTGACCAAGCCCGTGCAAAGCCATTTATGCATCTGTCCTGTGTTGCAGATTTGGAGATTTCTATGGCAAACATGATGGTCCATCTACTTCCTGGTGAAATCCAGTGAATGAGCAGATGAGTGACTGTGTGAGTGGATGAGTGAGTGAGTAAGTGAGTGGGTGGATGAGTGGATGGATGAATGAGTGGGTAAGTGAGCAAGCAACTGGATGAGTGGATGCGTGACTGTATTAGTCAATCAGTGGATGGGTGAGTGGATGAGCAGATGAGTGAGTGGACAAGTTAATAAGTGGATGAGTGAGTGGATGAGAGAGTGAAGGAGTGGAGGAGTGAGTGGATGAGTGGATGAGAGAGTGGAGGAGTGGAGGAGCAAGTGGAGGAGTGGATGAGAGAGTGGATGAGTGGAGGAGCGAGTGGATGAGTGGATGAGAGAGTGGAGGAGTGAGTGACGGAGTGAATGAAGGAGTGGATGAATGAGTGGAGGAGTGGAGGAGTGAGTGGAGGAGTGAGTCGAGGAGTGAGTGGAGGAGTGGAGGAGTGAGTGGAGGAGTGAGTGGAGGAGTGAGTGGATGAATGAGTGGAGGAGTGGAGGAGTGAGTGGAGGAGTGGAGGAGTGAGTGGAGGAGTGAGTAGAGGAGTGGAGGTGTGAGAGGATGGAAGTCTGAATGTCAGGGGTGGAAAGGGCTGAACACAAGCCCGGGTAACCCGTCCTCCCTGGGGCTGTGCTGCCCTGTTTGCAGGCAGCAGAGGCCAGTGGAGACCTGCTGAGCTCTGGCTGTGGGCTGGCTGTCAGGGGTCCTGCCAGGAGAAGTAGCAGGTGAGGGGTTCCCACAGCAGAAGGAATGGAGGTGCAAGCACCCGTGCTGCAGAGAGAACCAGCACCCCGAGCCTCTGCAGCTGACCAGCTTCACCAGACTTGGGAACAGCCCCAGCAGTGGGCATCAGATTTGGGCGGGCATGGCAAGGCCCAGTGCACCTGTTTGTTCCGCCCACCCCTCCACCCCTGCGCCCCAGGTGCTCAGTGCCCACACGCCCTCACCTCACCTTCTCATCACTCACGCCATCGTTGTCATCGTCCTCGTCACAGGCATCACCGATTCCATCCTTGTCAAAATCCTCCTGCCCAGAGTTAGGCAGCTGGGGGCAGTTGTCCTGTGCAGGAAGAGGGGCATTGACCGTGGGCTGTCTGCAGAGCCTCGTCTCCCCTGCCAGGTGTCCGTCAGCAGCGAGTCAGATGTCGTCCTCGGCCGGGGGAGGAAGGGCCTCGCAGCTTGTGCCGAGTGCGTGCTTTTCCTAGGAACCCAGTCCCGGGGCCAGGAGCCGAGATAAGGGGAGCTGTGTTCTGAGCCCGGGCCCAGAGAAGTCACCCAACAATGGCAGAGGAGGAGGCAGGGAGGGCTGCTGCCCTGGAGATGCGGGAATGTTCCCTCCCAACCTTGGCCCAGAGGTAAGGAGCCCAGGCCTGCGTCCAGCCCTCATGGCCAGCAGCATTCAAGGAAAGAAGCTCATGGGAGTGTGGCCTGCAGCTGAGGACCTGGCACCACTCCTCCAAGTCAGCTCTTCGCAGAGGCGAGGACCCCTGTGAGCGGGGACCGCCCTGTCCAGCTCCTCCAGGCCGAGGTTCAAAACCGAGCAGCAGACACAGACCCTGGACTACCAGCAGGTGGAGGGCAGCCTCTGCCTGCATTGCAGAGGGCCATGCTCAGCACGTGGGGCACAGGGCAGAGCCAGAGCCCTGACACTGCGGCATGAGGTGACAGGAAGTGGAACCCAGGCAAGGCCCCCATAGGCACGGACATGGGAGGTGTTTCCTTAAGTCTAACTGCTAGTCCCTTGTCCTCTATAGTATATAGATGACAGACAGGTGAATGATAGATAGTAAGGAAGAAGGATCGAAAAATATGATGTGCCTTCTTGAAGTTAGAAATCTCCCATCTGGACTCTTGCTGAGTCTGTGAGAGGCTTGGGCATTCTCTAGCAGGTGGCCTGGCAGGAAGGGAGGCAGGGCCAGCGGATGTAGCAGGTGGGGATCACCTCCTGGGCGGAGAGGACTTCTAGCTGGGCATCAGTCAGCCTCGCCAGCCTCAGTCAGAGAGCTGCAAGAGCACATGTCACCATGCTCCTGGTGGCATTGCGTTTGTGAAGAGATGCGGTGGGGCCTGGGGTGAGCACCATGTGTGCTCCCAACATCCGCCCACCTCCTGGGTGCTGGGGCAAGCGTCCCTCACGTGGAAGAAGAGCAAGTGTCACCCATGGCAGAAGACATGATCTTTAGGGTCTCGGCCAGAGGGCTTGTCCTGGGCCACCAGATGGGCCCTGAACACAGTTGCCTGCATCCCAGTGAGGGAGAGGCCTGGGGGTGGCCGGGAAGCACGGGGCAGAGAGTGATGTGGGGACGGGCAGAGCCCAGAGCAACAGGGCCACAAGCCCAGGAGCCCAGAGGCCCCCGAAGCTGAAAGGGGCAGGGAGGGTGGTCCCTGGGCTCTGGAGGAGCCGCCGGTGATGCCGTGGCCCCCCAGGGCTCAGGAACTGTGACAACCTCCCGCTGCTTCAAGGTGCCAAAGGGGCCCTGGGCTGATTCACCCTCGTGGACCCTAAGGGCAGTTTCTCCCGGGACCGACGTGCTCCTATCCTGAGGACATCTGGGTCTTTGTGGAGAACACTGCCGGAGACTGTGGGGCCCCCTCACCTGGGGACATCCCTACCTCTGCACACCCCACCTGGGGCCAGGTGTGGGCCTCGCTGCCTCCTCTGCTCCCCAGGTCAAGTGCTGGTTGTGTCTGTGCACATGTGGGGGGGCCACACTGCCCCAGGCCCCAGCAGCCAGACCTGGTAGTGGTCCCTGGGGTGCAGGGGACCCACGGGGAGGGCTCAGCCCTGGGGCAGCAGTCCTTCCAGCAGGGCTAACAGCAGGGCCGGGGGACCCACAGGCCCTTCGGCCTCACGGGAGCATCTGGAGCTGGCCGCTGGGTGGGACCCACAGGCCTTGGGGTGGGTCCCTCGGGGTGTGGGAGGAGCGTCTGGAGCTGGCCACTTGGTGACCTGGGGCACTGTGTCCCCGCCACCCCTCCCTCCCTCCCCACACAGACGGCTGCCTGGGAGGAGCTGGGGCAGGGAGCCGCGTGCGCCTGCCTGCACGGGGCCTCACCTTGACGCAGTGGTAGGTGGCGTTGGTGGCGCAGACCAGGTTGCTGTTGGGCCAGCCGTCAAGGTCCGAGTCCTCCCCGCAGATGAGCCCGTCACCCGCATAGCCCGTCTGGCACTCGCACTTGAACATGGGGTCGCTGAAGTGGCCCAGGTAGACGCAGTCTGCGTGCTTGTGGCAGTTGTGGGTCTTGTCCTTGCACGGGTTTTCCGGCTCACACACCTTGGGAAGGAGGGTCTTGGGGTGACCAGCAGGCCCGAACTGAGCAAGTCCAGACCAGAGGCGCCGACGCTCGGGGCAGTGCAGGGAGGCGCTCGGGGGCAGTGCAGGGAGGTGCTCGGCGGCAGCAGCACCCCTCTGGGCCACCCTGGCTCACAGGGGCTATCACTGGCTGAGGGCTGAATGTGTCCCCACATAGCTTGTGGGGGAAATGGTCCCAGCACTGGCCCTAGGTGGGCCTGGTGGGAGGTGAGTCCTGGGCTTTCCTGCCTGGTAAGGCCTGGAGCCACAGGTCAGGCCCAAGCCTGCCCGCACCCCAGATCCTGGCTCCCATATCCTCCATCCCGGGCTCCCGGCCTCCAGAAAGTTCCCTGCTATTCCCTCACACGCGTCCTGCCACAGTAACACCAGACAGGTGACAACCCCCTGGCCGGAGAGAACGGCCACCCCGTGCCCACGGATTCTTCGTGGCAGGTCTGAACTCCTGTGCCAACAGGGCTCCGACACCCCGGTCTCGGCAGGAGCGGATGCCTCCCGGGATCTCCCGGGCAGTGCTGATGGCAGCTCGCAGCAAAGGAGAGCCCGGCTCACCTGCTTCTCTGTCCTGGCGGCCTCCAGGCCCACCCCGAAGGGCTGGCTCCCCTTGTAGCGTGGAGGGCAGGGCAGGCAGTGGAAGCCGGGCTGGGAGTTGACGCAGCGGGAAACTTTGTTGGTGGAGAAGCAGATGTCCGAGACCACCGCACACTGCAGGGACAGCAGACGTGAGCCACTGCTGCCCGCTGCACCTCGAGCACCCGCTGCACAGAGGGCGCCTACCTCGTCCAGGTCCTCGCAGTGGGTGCCGTTGCCCAGGAAGCCCACTGGACAGGAGCCGCACGACCAGGAGCCGTCGGGGAAGCTGTTGCACTGGGCTCCGGGAAAGCAGGGGCTGGACAGGCACCCGTCTGTGTCGGGCAGACAGGCCGAGGCCACGGCCAGGGCCCGGGTCACACAGGCACAGGCAGCACGTCCCCAGGGAGTGTGCTTCGCTGTGCTGCCCCGGGCAGCGGCCACCTGCTGCCACCCCAGGAGGTTCCTCTGTCTCCTCTGCCACCCACACCCCCTGGGGGCAGCTCCTCTGCCACCCACACCCACCTACGGGGCAGCTCCTCCTGTTGCACATCTGGTGCTCCTTCACGTCGCCCACGCAGTCCTTCCCCCCGTGCTGGGGCTCGGGGCTGTTGCAGAGCCGCGAGCGCTCTCGGATCCCTCCTGCACAGGTGACTGTGCATGCTGACCACGGCGACCAGGGGCTCCAGCGGCCGTCCACTGCAGAGAGCCAGGAGAGGGTTAGACGTGGCCGCCCGGCTGCGCGCAACCAGAGCAGCTGCGGCAGTGATTCCCACGGCCACGGACATTGGTGTGACTGCTCGTTGCGTCACAGGTGAGGAGGCACAGCCAGGCTGCTTGGTGCCTCGTGGCCGAGTTCAGGAAGTGGGTGACAGAGAGTCTGACTTTACCCTGGAAGAAACTCTCACGACATTTGACAGTCAGAAGCCTGGGCCGTCTGCTGGGGCCTCTGGAGAGGAGGCTGGCCTGGCTCTGGGAGGTGGAGAGGGGGCTCTGACTGCAGCGGTCTTCCCGAGCTACTGCTGCGTGGCCGGCTCCCTGGAGGGGGCCCTGCACCTGAGCCCGTGTTCCCTGAGCTGAGTCTCGCCTAGACCGTGCGAGGCCTCTCCCAGTGTCAGTCTGCACACTACTGCCTCCCGGCCAGGCTCGCAGCTGGGCCTCACTTCCCTCTAAGGGCAGTTCCAGGGGACTCGACTGTCTGCAGGACACAGATGAACCTGCCTGAGTAGAGCTGGAACCAGCCGAGCACAGTGACCCAGCTCGACCCACAGGACCTAGTCTCAGCCTCCAGGCTCGGGAGCTGCCTGCGGCCTCCATGATCAGCCTGGAGGGCAGGAGCCCTGTTCAGCTCAGTCCTCACTGCCACTATCCGTGCCAGATCCACCCGGGACCCTGTGTCACCACTTACCTGGGCACGGGTCACGCTGGCAGGCTTTGGTCTCCCGGCCGCTGCCTTTGCAGTTCTTGCCGCCCATCTGGGGGACCGGGGAGTTACACAGACGGATGCGTGTGATGTTGCCGGCCCCACAGGTGACAGAGCACGAGGACCAGGGCGACCAGTGGCTCCAGCCGCCATTCTGCCGGACTAGCAGGAGGAAGCACAGAGATCAGTGTCCGGCTGTGTCCCCGGGGCTGGGCCGGCCCAAGGTCGCCTTCCACTGCACGCGCCCCACGCCAGAGAGGGGCGGCAGAGCTGTCACTTCACCCAGGAATCCTCAAACAAGGCTGATGCAGCCGGTGGCCAGAGGGCCACCCTAGATGCCCCCAGGTGCGGGCAGGGCGAGCCCCGTCCCCGGCCAGCCCGAGGTGACCCTGGCCCAGGCAGGGCACTATACTCACTGCGGGTGTCGCACTTGCCCAGGCTGCAGGCCCGCGTCTGGATGGAGGGGCCCAGGCAGGTGTTGCTGGTGACGTCGCATGACCGGCCCCTCTGCTGGGTCCCAGCTCCACATGTGACGGAACACTCAGTCCACTCCGCCCACGGAGACCAGCCCTCCTCACCGTCCATTGCTGGCCAAGCAAGGACAACACGGGAGGTCAGGCCCTGCCTCCAGGACAGGCCCCGGTCAGGCTCCTCCCAAACCTATTCTCTGAGCAGATTCAGCCCCTCAGAGCTGCCTGGGTCCTGCTCTGATGACTCGGGCACCTCCTGGGCCCAGGACGCCCTGACGTGGAGGCCACCTTGGAGGTGGCAGGGCCAAGAGCAGACAGTGCAGCCCACCTGGTCAGATCCTGCAGGCCTTCCAGGGAAGAACAAAGCGGACCCTGGGTCCACCGCCTGTGGAGGGCAGTGCGAGCGGTGAGCGCCGGGAGCGGCTAGCAGCAAGACCGCAGCTCGGGGGAGCACTGAGCCCTGAGCCCTGAGCACGAGACCTCGCCAGGCCCTGAAGCAGCTTCCCTCCTCCCCCACTGGCCCATGTGCCTAAGTTGATGCTGTTGAGACTGTTGGCTGAAACCACAGCCCCCAGAGCTCACTTCCGATCGAAATTGAGAGAAATCAGATGAAAAGACAAGTCTGCAAAGGCGTCTCCACCGTGCACAGAGGGAAGAGGTGACGCAGCCAGGGAGCTCCCCGGAGCGCTGTGCCGCACGTCCCGGAAGCCGAGGCGAGCACTGTGGAAGCCAGCCCTCCTGCTGCCCCGTGGCTCCTGTGCCTGAACACCTCCCTGCAATGGCATCCTGGTGGCTGTCCCCAGGTCTGCACTGGCACCACAATCCAACTCCGCCAGCACCGACAGCCACCCAGGTCCTGGGCTCACCTCAGCGTGAGGCTGACCTGGTGTGTCGGACAGTTTCTGTTTCACAGATGATGAATCTGAGGCTGAAAATCACATTTTACTGCAAATCGGAGCAGCAGAGTTTGGCTCCTCCCAAACCTATTCTCTGAGCAGATTCAGAAGTCTGGGGTGCCAAGGACGGCCCCAAGGCCCCCAGCAGGGGTGCCCAGGTCCTCCCGGCCCAACTCGGCCAGGCCCAGCACAGAGCCCTCTCTCCATCGGGGCCTCTCTGGAAGCAGGACAAGGGGTGGAGAAGAGCAGCCTGCAGGGAGAAGGCGCTGGAACTGGCTCCCGGAGGCCATGGGGCAGCATGCCCAGCCTTCAGCCTCAGCCGCAGGCCCTGCCTGAGCAGCAGACTCAGTGCCCGGATGATGGGGCCCCTGGGAGCAAGAGTGCTGGGAGTGGCCGTCCATCCAAGGGACAGGAAGGGGGCTGAGACCTGGCACCCGAGTGAGGGAACAGCATAACAGAGGCCAGACCCTCCCAGCAACAGAGGATGGTGTCCTCAGAGGGAGGCAGCAGGACCGGGGCCCGGAGCGGAGGCTGGGCTGGGGCGGGCGGGAGCTGCAGCTCTGCCGTGTGCCCAGGGAGAGCCAGGAGCCTCCACAGAGCTCTGGAGGTGTGGGCCAGCTCAGGAGCCTCCCGGGCGCCTGGCAGCCGTGGCTGGGGAGCCACTCCTGGGAGAGCTCTGGGGTCAGGACAGGGGAGCGGACTGCCATGCCGGCTCAATGAGCAGGGCGGCAAGTGTGGAAGGAGAGACCCCGGGGCTCTGGTGCCAGCTCCGCACTCCCCATGGGATGCAGCGGCCGGGAGCCAGCCCTGGGAGCAGGTCTGTGACTGAGAGCGTGTCCCCAGTGATGGCCTCTGGGTTTGTGTGGTACGCTCCCCTGCTGTGCCAGAGGTGCATTGCGGTGACCAGGCACTGTCCCACACGGCCGCCACCTGGCGTGGGCTGGCTGGCCCTGGTGCTTACACAGGCCTCACAGGGACCCCGAGAGCTGGGGTCTGTGGGCCTGCGGGATCCCTGTGCTCCGCCTCCTGCTCTGAGAAGTGACAAGGAAGGACTGGATGCCTGGTCCCTGAAATCCTGGGGCCCTGGAGCTACTTCCTGGCCACTGGCTAGTCCCAGCTGTCCCTCGCTCAGCTTCCCTGTCTCCCTGTCCTCGCCAGGCCGAGCCCCTCCTCTGCCCTGTCCAACCAAAGAACAGAGTTGCCAGCAAAGCCTCTGCCGGCAGGTCCCGGGCAGTACTCACGGTGGGAGCAGGAGGGACAGCACTCGCCCTCCACGAAGGCTGGGCTGGCACAGGTGGCAGGCGGGCAGGAGATCTGGTGGCAGACGACCTTGAACTTCTGTAAGGAGAGGAAGCACTCCGGTCACGCACTCAGCACTGCAGCCTGGTTCAGGGCTGGGCACAAGGGTCAGCAGGGAAGGTGGGCGTCCTCTGTCTGAGGTCCTCCATGACAACAGGAGATGTGGACAGACCTGAAGCGACTCTGTGGGCCCAGTGGGTCCCATCTCCTGCTACTGAGCAAGGAGCCTGCAGCCAGGACCAGCCTCGTCCTGTGGTAGGGGAACAGTAGGGGAAGAGGAAGGGCGGGCAGCGTGGCCTTGTGTCCTGCAATGTCTTGTGCACTGCTCATCAGTGAGAAGAACCAGGTCATCCAGAATGTTCTTGACAATGACTCGCTTTCCCAGAGGCTCCTGCTAAGCACCAGGCCCCATGGGACTGCATGACATCAGACAGGACAGGAGCAGCCTCTGGGTGTCTCCCTTCCAGAGGTCCCTGAGCCCTGGTGACACCGGCCATGCCCAGCCCTCTTGGCGTGGTTTTCTGGAGGCCGTGGGAGTCATTCTTGGGGCGCTGCCGCCTCCTCCAGTGTCCACCAGCCCCTGTGTCTGACCACGTGCTGGGGCAGCCCCGCACCTGTGGCCTGCAGGTGGCCTGGGCGCTGCGTGGGCCCCACCCAGGAGCTCACCTTGCAGGTACACGAGGTGCAGCTGTCCACCACCCAGGTGTCATTTTCCCCGAAGAACCGGCCATCCTGCCAGCAGGCCGTCATGTTCCTGGTCTTCGGAGGGCCGCCAAGGAGCTCCAGCAGGAACTGGTTGTCACTGGACTGAGAGGGGCCGAGCGTGAGGAGCGACCAAGCCAGCACTGGCCTCGCCCTGACGGCAACGCGCCTCCTCGACCGAGCAGCTCCAGGGCAGACAGCGGGCACCAGCATGGTGGGAGCCTCTAGCCTGGCACCAGATGGACTCAGGCCCTGGGAGCCCCAGCGGCTCGGGCGCGGACGGTCTCCACCTCCCCTTCCCACTACTATGAGATCCAGCTAGGCAGCCCCCGCCCCAGCCTTCCGCACCCCGCCTGGGGCGGGCCTCACTGCAGTGCTGGGCAGCGGGTGGGAGGCAGGCAGGGCCACGGCAGGAGGAGCCGCTGCAGCCAGGGCTGAGGGCGCCTCGTGAGTCACCGTTCCTGCTCTCCTTCCTCGGTGGGGCAGGCACTGCGGCCCAGCACAGAGGCCAGGAACGAGTGGAGGCGCCGGATGCTGCTCTACCTCAGGGGCCCCTGAGCCAGCACGTGGCCTTCCATCCACTATTAAGGGACAGGAGCCCTGTGGGTCCCTCACATCTGGACAGGGCCAGAGCACCCATGCTAGGGGCCCCTTCCACGTGGGGCCAGAGGGGACAGGGAGTGCCTCAAGGCGGGAGCCCAGGGCAGAGCGGTCTCCTCCCTCTCTGCTCTGTCCTCTGGGGGGCAGCAGCCGTTCCTCCAGTGGACACCAGCTCAGTCGTGGGTCACTGCAGGCAGCGTGGCTAGCCCAGCCTTGCCGCCGTCAGCCCCTGAGCTGTGAGGCCCCATGGCACTTCTCTGGGTAGCTGAAGAGACCACCCACAGAGGCCGCAGTCGCCCAGGCCCTTCTGTCTGTCTGTACGGCTGTACGTCTCCCACCATCTGCATTCAACCCACAGGTGAGCACCTCCCTCTGCACAGGCGTGTTTTGTGTGCCGGGGAGAAGAACTTCCCAAAATGAAGGGTGTGTTTTGGAGAAGGAGCATCCCATGCCCGTGCCTTTCCCGAGCCCCCGGCGTCCCTGCAGTCTCCCGGCTGGGGGCTGAGCATGCTCCCCTGAAGACCCCGCCCCCGTCCAGGGAGTAGCAGACTTTCAAGGGAGTCAAAGTCTTTCCAGGTCAGGGAAGGCTTGCCCCCAGAGGTGTGGGCAGGCTGCAGGGGGCAGCACGGACCTCCAGGGCCCGCCCACCCCTGCCGGGCACCCACCACTTTCCTCAGGTTCTCGCTGAGCTGGTTCACCATGACGTGCAGCCCCGAGAGCTCGCTGATCATGCTCCCCAGCTCCTCACAGGAGTGCTGGCACACCTCCGGCCTCTTCTCCACACCCGGGCCCAGCAGCTCCGTGGTGAGGTGAGGGCTCAGGTGCAGGGTCTCCGTGTGCTCGCTGATGGCGTTGATTTCGGCTGGGGAGCACATACACAGGGCCAGTGAGAGCCTGGCCACTGGGGCCTCCCACCTGGCACTATGGGCCAGCACCCGACAGCAAGGCAGGAGTGGCCCTGGGCTGACGTGTGCCCAAAACACAGGGAGAGTTGCAGCAGCTGCTTCCGGCTGCGGCCCAGGCCTAACAGCAAAGTGGCCGCCCCTCAGAGCAGTGGGCCCAGCATTCAGGCCACCAGCAGAGGCCACAGGGCCACACCTGTGATCCCAGCCCCGAGGGAGGCTGAGGCAGGAGCATCCCAGTCCCAGGTCAGCCTCAGCAACTGAGCATGACCCTGTCTCAAAATGAAAAATAAATAGGACAATAGGGCTGGGGGTGCAGTTCAGAGCTACTGGGTTCGGTCAGTCCCCCGTACCACCCAAAAAAAAAAAAAAAACACTGAAGTTCAGTTTACATTCTTTTTCTTTTTATGGAACCAGGGATTGAACTCAGGGGCACTTGACCACTGAGCCACATCCCAGCCCTATTTTGTGTTTGATTTAGCAACAGGGTCTCACTGAGTTGCTTAGGGCTCGCCAAGTGAGGCTGGCTTTGCACTCACCGTCTCCTGCCTCAGAGGAATTCAGTTTAGGGGCAGGAAAGTGCAGGACGTGCAGACCCAGCCAGACGCAGAATGGAGTGGACACCCTGCAGCCCTGAGCTTCTGCCAGACTGAGTCAGGGGGCGGCCCATGGCCTGATGGTCCCCTCTCCTTGCCCCACTCACCCCTCCCCAGCCACAAACCCATGCACACTCTCCACTTCCCGGGTCCCTTTCCCACTGAACACCCTGTCCCAGGGCTCCTAGCTGGGCACTGAAGACCCGGCAGTGCCCTGGGCTCCTCGGCCTCTCCTGCCACTGCTGCCCTCCAGAAGGGAGGCAGAGCCTCAGGGCCCCAGCCTGCTGTGGACTCTACCTCCCACGGCCATGCGAAGCCCTGGCTCCTGGGTGCAGGTGGGCAGGATCCTTAGTTGATCTGGGGCAAGTCCAGAATCAGAGTCGTCCCGGGTCGGGCGGAGCCAAAGTCCCCACCCCAGCTCATCTCATCTGTTCAACACAGGCTCCAGCTCCCTCTCAGAGGTGACTCCAGGCATTTAAGATGCCGTTCTTTTAGGCCTCCATTTCCAAGTTACTGTGTGTGCGTGTTAAGACTCTGTCCACACCCACTGCTGAGTTTGCTACTGAGTTACAAACCGTTGCTGCGGTTCCGTCAGAGACGCCAGCTCCCCTCGGGCATTATCCCTACAGCTAGTCCACCATGCAGAGCCAAGTGTGTGCACAACTGACCGGCTGACCAGGGCGACAGATGATAGACAGTGACAGGTGCACAGATGATGAGTGACACGTGATGCATAGATGACAGGGACAGAGGACCCATGACAGGTGGTATGGACAGACGACTGAGAGAGGACAGGTGACAGGTGACACCTGGTCCAGACATGACAGGGTCACGTGGAGATGAATGGCACCACTGTCTTTCACGGCTCTGACTCGGCATGCTCACTTTGGCTTTTTAGGACACCTCAGCCTTTCGGGATGTCGCTTCCCCCCAACAGCTGAGCCCCGCGTCCATCTGCCCGCCCGCTGCCGTGGCTGGGTTGACCGACGCACCACATCTTCAGCAGTGGGGTCTCCACAGCGGCCTCCACAGAGCCCTCCTCCCATCGAGCAGCAAGGGTCCTGGGGTCCCCCAGCACCCCTGAGCTAACTGCTGCTGTGGGGCCGGGTGCCTGCACCTGACACGGCGGGGAGGGAGCCCCACGCGGCCAGGCCCTGAGTGGAGGCACCCAAGGCTGGCCGTGGGCAGGGACTCCAGGACGTGGACCCACAACTGCAGCTCAGCCACAACAGCAGGCTGCGACCCGGAGCAGGACGAGCACACCTCATCCCTGTGAGGACAGCACTGCGTGTGTTAGTGCCCTACGTGTCCTCCCCTGCCCCGGCCATCGAGAGGCCAGGGAGCAACAGCCTGTGGCCTCGGCCTCCGCCAGCACCCCGCACCTGCAGGAGGCTCAGGAGCAGCCTGAGGGCTGCTTGCTCGGCTTGCGGGACCCGCCAGTTGCTCATGTGCCCCTCAACCGCGGGCCCAGGTCACGGGGCCCAGCTCTGGGTCCTCCCGCGGCCGGCCTGCTGGTGGTTTAGAACTGCAGTGAGGTGGCCTGGATGACCCCAGGCCCCACCGAGCCGCACCGACCGTGCCACTCTCAACCTCGTCTTCCTTGTGAAACAAGAAAAATGAAAGAGCTTCTGTCTCAGACAGGGAAGCAGCTGTGAGGAGGAGGCCTGCCGGGAGAGGGAGGCCCTGGGGTCCGTCCCCAGCCCATCTCACAAGGTCATTCTGAGGATCCCCAGATGCTGCACAGTGACCTCCACCAGTAAAATGTTGAGGATGGTGCTGGCGGGCGTGGGGGTGCGCGGGAGCCCGGGTCAGCAGGTGGGAACCCCAGTCAGCCTCGGAGCAGCCCCATCCCACCACCAACGGAAGCCGCCGGCCACTGGGACCGCACGGGAGAACTGGAAAACTGCAACCAGTTCCACAGGGTCTGCGACGTCCCCTGGCGGCCGAGAGCACTGGTTGGTCTGAAAATCTGCCTCCTTTCCACATGGTTGTAAAGCGGTTTGCTATCACTGAAAGCTACTCAAAATCAGTCCTTCGATGCTGTGTCATGCTCAGAGGTCGGCACATCTCAATGCCCTGCCAGACACTGTCACTGACACCTCTCTGCCATGCAAGGCCCAGGGCCGCCCATGCCGAGGAAGCCCAGGCATGGCCAGTGGCACCTACCTCCCGGTCCCTGCTGGCAGCCCTTCTTGCTCAGGAGCTCCTCCACAGAGTTCTCAAACACCAGGTGGACGTTCTGCAGCAGACCCTGTGGAAACAGCCAGGAAGGAGCGGCGGCTGAGCCACGCCTGAGACCCGCGCTGGAGGATGCTTCCAGGTGCAGCCAGGGCCTCCCCACAGGGCCTCTGCCGGCCTGCCTCACGTGGGCAGCCTCGGAGTCTCCTGTGAGCACACTCCCTGCACCTGTGGCTTGGAAACTGGGGTTCTCGACACGACACAAGAAGTGGAACTCGGGAAACCTAGGAAAGAGCGTGCTCTGCAGAGAACAGGGAACACGCTCAGGGTCTCCAGGCCTCCCCGGCCGTCCTCCAAAGGGCCTGAGGCTGGGAAGTGTCCACTGCCAGTCAGAGACAGACTGGCCTGTGCGGGCCCTCTGCACCTTGGTGGGAAGCCACTCTTGCTGTGCACCTAGTCAGTGACCGACGGTGCCAGGGTGCCCTGTGGCCAGCGGAGATTCACGCAGTAGCAAGCTGTATCTGCCCCTACAACGGCCAAGGTTTGGCGTCTCTGCATGTCCTCATGTCCAAGGACATGTGCCCGTCTAGAAGAGAGCGACCTGCAGATGGTCCTCAACTTACGACAGCCAGGATCAGATAAACCCACCAGAGGGTCAAAGCACTGTGAGTGGAAAGCACTCGACACACGCACGACAGGCAGCACCACACCAACCAGTGTGCCCGGTGCTCCCGTGTGATCGGGGACCCGCTGGGAGCTGCAGCTCGCTGCCGCGCAGCCTTGGGGAGAGGCCCCCCGTGCCTGGAGGAGAAGAGCTCAGTCTGAAGCACACCCGCACCCCATGTGCACCACACCGCTCTGCAAAGGGGACGTCGTCCGAGGGAGCCCTAAGTGGGACGTGTGGACTTCCCACTGCAGGTCCTGAGGCTATGATCTTGCAGGTTGGGTCTGAGCTCCTTAACTGAGGTGGGCGGGCCTGACCCTCACTGATGAGCAGCCCTTCCTGGGGAAGGGCAGCGGGGGAGAGCTCTCACATCCTTTCCCTGCCAGCGTGCATGCCGAGCGTGGGCTCCAGCGTAATGAAGTGGAGTGGAGTTTCTGGGAACAAGCAGGGTGGTGCCCAGGTCTCAGACCAGCCCTGGTTCACCGCTGACCACTGGTGAGAAGGGCCTGTGGTCCAGGCTCAGGAAGGCGTGTGCTGTGCGAGCCTCCAGCGGGTGACGTGAGTTTGCCCACGGGTGCTCGTGTGCACATGGTGTGGGTGTGCATGCGTGTGGAACACACGTTTGCTCTTGTGCGTGTGCATACCTGTGTGGTTCACGTGTGCTGGTGTCTGTGAGTGTGCTGCAGGCGTGCTTAGAGCATGGTGTGGACCCGTGTTCCTGTGTGCTTGTGCACACGCGTGCACGCGGGTACGGGAGCAGGTGTGTGCCGCGTGCTTCTCCCTGGTAAGACCTGCATGGCATGGCCAGTGGGCTGGGAGTGGCCCTCCCCCAGGGCCCAGCAGAGCTCCGTGGCCCAGGGCCAGCACCCCGGGTACGCACCCTGAAGTGACTGTCGCGGGCAGCGCCCTTGGCCACGTACATCCGGCTCCTCTCCGCCTGCAGCTGCTCGTAGAAGGGCTCGTCCAGGGCGAAGCTGTCGACCAGGTCGCAGCCCACGTACAGGCTGTAGGTCTCGGCGGCCACCTGCACCGTGACGTTCTTCCACTGCGAGTCAGCCAGGCCCACGTCCTCCAGGGAGACGGGGTGCGGGGTGCCCTCGGCCCAGTAGGTCAGGTCCAGGGTGTCCGCTGGGCCGTTGGAGACGATCTCGAACTGCCTCTGGGAGGCGCCGGGGCCCTCCAGGGCCAGCAGCGTGCCGCGGGACTTGCGGTCCTGCTTCAGCTGGGCGGTCAGGAAGAAGCCCTCCTTCTGCCGCATGGCCCTGAGGATCCTGCCCAGGTCCTCGCTGTTCACCGGGGGGATGTAGTCGAAGCGGACGAACCGGTAGGCGGGCACCCCGGGGTCGGGCCCGCGGAACTGCTTGGCGCCGATGGTCTTCCGGTTGATGTTGCTGACGCTGAAGAGGTCGAAGGAGGAGTCCTCCTCGTCGCGGTCAACGGCTGCCAAGGGAAGCGCAGGGTTACCAGGAGGCAGAGCAGGGCTGCAGCAGCGGGCGGCCCGCGGCTCACAGGCTGCCATCGTCCTGCGGCTTCCCCTTTGCACGCGAGAGAGGGGCATCCCCCAGGAAGGCCACCGTGCCCACCCCAGGGCCACCGTGCCCCGGACAGTCAAGGGTGTTGTCCCAGCTGGTCAGGCGTGCTTCATGGCTGCAGTTACCAGCGCTGTCCCGCTCAACGGGCATGCCACCGCAGGGCTTCCCAACCCAGAGCCGTGGGTGGACTCTGGCACGAGACCCCCAGTGTCCAGAGAGGACTTGGAGCCCCCCTCCCTCTTCTCCTTCCTCCCCAGGTCAGAGGCCGAAGGGAGCCTCCGCCAAGACCCCAGTGCCCAGGGTCGGGGACAGCTAGTGAGGAAGGCAGCCTTGCTGGAATGGAGTTTCAGAAAGAAACGGAACCTGTGCCGCTTTCTGGTTGGCTCCTCTGCCTTGGCTCGTGTCAGCCATTTCCATGTTGTAGAAATGCACCCCCCAACACTGGGCCCACGGACCCAGGCCCCTGACCGCCTGAGTGGCTCTAAGTCACCACACAATCCTGAAAGGCAAACCTGACACACCGCCCCGAACGACAGCCGTTCAAATAATTCAGAATAGCACACTGAGTCCAAAGCTTTCAGACCTGTGGAAAGCATGACTCTCTGCACACTTAAGCACGCTCGTCAGTGCACGCTCGTCAGTGCACGCTCGTCAGTGCACGCTGGCACTGGTAGAAGTGTGGATCTGACCACTTTTAGCACAGCTCTGGGCAGGAATTAAATCGATTGAAACCTTTGACTTTTGCTACAAAAAGAGCAATTTATTTTTGTAGCTTGTGTAAAGGATATGATCACAAATACTAGTGAAGGTTCATTCACAACAAACACAAAGACATCTAAAGGGGAACTCTTCTAAAAGAATTAGGACTTGTCTGTGATGGAATACTATGCAGTCGTTAACAACCATGCTGTGAGAAAACAATACATGGTGAGATGGTTAAGATGATATCTTAGGCAGAAAGGAAGCGGGAGGAAGAGGCAAACTCCAGCCATTTGTAGGGTTGTGAAGACAGCATGTAGAAAATGAGCAGAGAGGGCCCTGCCAGAGCCGGTATCCCTTCTGGATGGCATTTTTATCTAATACCTGAGTTTTCAAAAATAAATCCTTCCATGTTACATGGACTCAAAAGCAAGTACAGGTTTAATTTGCAAAGGAGCTAAGAGGGCGCTAGGGCTAGAGGCGGCAAGCCTGGCCACTTCCTGGCCTCGCTGTGGCTGGGTCACGCCTCACAAGCAGAAGCAGCTGCGTCCACTCACCGTGTGTGCTCGGCCACGCCCACAGGGCCAGCAGGGCCAGCCGCCAGAGCATCCTGCCTCCTGCCACGACTCCTAGGAGAGAAGTAGCCTGGTTAGTGAGGGGCGCACAGCTGGACACTGTGCTCAGGGACCCTTCAACAGCATTGCTCACGGACCCAGGCAGTGGGTCGCGGGAAGCCAGCGAGGCAGGGGAGGCGCTCTTTCAGGTCTTCTCCCTGCAGCTCACATCAATGGGCTGCAATCCCGACAAGCACCATGCAGATGTTCTGCACATTCCCGTTATTGAACCCCTGGGGGCAAATATGGCCACCACGGTGCCTGTCCTGCCGAGGAGCAGGGGACAGTCTCATGATTGCTCACGCTGAGTGAGGAGAGCGCCAGGACTCAGATCCCGAAGCTGGAAGTCAGGACAGCGTCCAGCCTGGGGAACATGGTCTGTGCAGGCGTTGTGACTGCCCTGCCTCGCCAGCTGGCCTCCGGGGGCTTCAGGGAGAGGGAAGGGCTGGGCAGCGGCCGTCCGCCTGCGTTCTTGCTTCCCTGCAGCCTGTTTTTCCATTCCTGAGGATTCTGAGCTGGCAGGGTGCAGGGGCTGGATCAGAAGTCAGGAGACCTGGACGGAAGCCCGCTCCACAGTTAACTCCTCGCGGGCCTCCGCGAGCCCTGCCGCCTGGGCTCCTCTTCCTGGTGGTGGGGGACTTGAGGGCTGCTGGCCCAGGGTCCTGCCGACTGTCCCCAGCCTGCTCTAGATGGAAACCAATTCCTCCCACGTTTAGAACTCCAAAGCCCTTCACTTCTCACTGTTAAAGATGACAAGGAGCCTCCCTCTCCAGGAGCATCTGCGGAGCTGGATCAGCCACCCTCCTGGGGTGGAGAGAGGTGGCCCAGAGGAGGGGCTGCGTGGAGGGACCCGTTCCCACAGTGCTGCGCATGGGCCCCTACGGTTCGTGTCCACCCGGCTCCTCACCCAGGGGCAGGGGGCCAGAGCCCTGGACCTCGGCTCTGTCAGGCACCAGCGGCACCGACCAGGAGATGGCTTAACTCCCTGCCCCAGAGTCTTCAGCGGATCCGAAGAGGAGGGAGTCACTAAAGAAGGACCTCAAGCCAAGGAGCATCAGTCCAGACCCTGAGCCAGGCCAGCAAGCCCAGCGAAGGATTGGCACCTGGACTGCTTCCTACTGTCACCTCCTGAGGTGGTGGTAGGAGTGACGAGATGGCCTACCTGGGCCTTGTCACAGAGTTCCTAGGGGACTAAGTCACAGGGTCAACCCTTGCCTGTACTCAGAACAGCACCCATGCTCAGTAAGCACTCCAGAGAGGCTAAGGGATCACAGTGCTGGGTGCCATGGGGAAGGCCTCCCTGTCACCCACCCCCTATAGGTAAGAGCCTGGACACCTGTCCCTCCCTGTGGATCCTGTTCTGTAGAGGGCACGCTGCCCCCAGGTGTGTGAAGGCGCGCTCCATCCCAGACCATCTCACAGCTCAGGATGCACGGCCTCACACACACAGCCTCAGAGAACGGACTCAACTATTTGGTCAAAATCAAATCCTGGCCGACCTCTAACATGAGGTCAGGTCCGAAGCCAGTAGGCATGGCCCAGAGTCGGCAGTCGGCAGTTTCTGGCAGGACAGACCCTCTGATTGTGGGGACTTGCTCCCCAGGAAGCCAGAAATGGGGACGAGACTAGTCATGAGTGTGAGGCTGGGTACCTTCCTCCCACCCTGGCCTCCCTGCCTCCAGATGCTGCACCGGCTACCTGTGCTTGTCTGTTTTCTGAAACAAAGATTTCCAAGTCTTTCTGCAACAGAACGAAGTGGGGTTTACGGAGAGCTTTGAACATCCTCTTCATACAAACAAAGGCAAAAGCGGCTTCACCAAGGGGCTCATGCGGCTCCGTGGAGGTGGTCGCACAGGAACCTCAGGGTGGAGCTCAGCCGGGGTCTGTGGGCAGCTGGCACCACCAGCGGCTGCACCCTGCGCGCTTGTCCCCCAGCAGCCCATGCCGCCCCTCCCAGACACCGCAGTCCCTCCCCGCTGCCCTCGGCACGCCTGCCAATCAGCCCAGCACCAGCGCAGGCAGGGTCTGCTGGACCCTCCTGGCGGTCAGGGCTCGGGGGCTGTGCAACTCCTTTCTCGCGCTCCCTCCTCAGCAGCAGACTTCAGGGTGGACTGTCCGCCTCCAGAGTGGAAAAGATGAGCATTGCCCAGCTCAGAGGCAGGACCCAGAGGCGAGCAGAACGGCCGGGGCACGGAGCGGGCCCAGGCAGCGCACAGCAGTGGGGCACCGTGGGGACACTCCGCCAGCCCAGAGCCCGGGCCTCTGCCGCCCTGTCCTGCTGCCCTCGGGAGTCGGAACCCCCTGAGCATCACAGTCCCACGCAGTATCTTCATAGTTAAAGTAAGGTGTGTTACCTGGTGGGCTATCGGGCCGGGTGCAGACCCACTAGAGGGTCTCCGAGCTGGACAGAAGGACGCGACTTCCCCAGTGCGGAGGAGACCCGGGCTGCAGCGCCGTGGTGGACGCCTCCCACTGCTCTGGGCAGCAGCCGCTCCTTTATATGCTGCTTCTCCGGAGGAGCCCTGTCAATCAGAGCCGCGAGGGAGCGCGTTCGATTCATGCCTTCGAAGGAGTGACACGGTTCCTCCTTCTGACCTCACCATTTGCTCCCAGTACCTGCTGTCGGAGTCCAAGTCCAGCCCCTCCGTGCTGGCTGCGCCCCTCCTCCCGTGTCCACCCGGGGCCTCCAGACAGGGGCCGGGTGGGGAGGAGCCAGACGGAGAGGGGAAGGCAGAGACTCACTTTTCCTGTCTTCTCTCAGGAAATAAAATGCTATAAATAAAACTAGCAAGATTGGCTGGAACTCCCCATTTTGCTTAAGAGAAAAAAATGCAAGTTCTATGCTTTAAATATGTTTCGAATTACCCAACGTGATGCTAGCCGTTCTAAACCGAGTAAGCAAGAGTCAGCAGCACGAAGGAGCCAGCGGGTTGCAGAGCTGGCCTCCGCGTTAGTGAAGATATTATACGGAAATCATTATTTTTGCCATGTGCAAAGAAAAATTTACTCTAAAGTAGAGTCGACAAATTTTATTTCAAGCAGTTGGAACACTGAGAAATAGCACTGCCCTGCAGGAGAATTGACATCAGCCCAAACTGCTCCATCTCCTCACTCGGGACCTCGGGCAGCCACATCTCCCGGGCCCTGGGACAGGCTTCCTGGTGGCTGAAGAATGGAAAAGGCAGGACTCTCGATGGGAGGGAGGCTCACCTAGGGCTGCCCACAGCTCACAGAGCCCACAGCTCACAGAGCCCAGGACAAGTGGACAGATTTTGGACATGGAAGAGGTGGGCCTTACCCAGGGTGGACAGTGGGCAGAGAAGGAGGGACATCACCAGGTGTGGCCAGGACAGGAGGTAGGCATCAGCGGGAGGAGGCACCCCCCCAGGCACAGCTCCGTGTGGTGCGGGCTGCCCCTGGTGCCTGGACCAGGGTCTGTGGAACCAGGCTGGGGACGAGTCAAGCCTGACTTAAAGCACATTCAGGCCAAAGTGCCTGGGGAAGGCTGCCGGCCACCTCCTGTTCCCAGCATCACTGGGTGTCCATGCCCACTGGCCCTGGAGCCTGCTGGGGCAGGACCAAGGGGCAGGAGGCATCCGGCCCCACAGGAGTCTGACCTGCCCTCCTGCATCTGCGGTGCCTTGGCAGCCTGTCCGTCCACTGGTAGCAACTGCCCTTTCCTCCCAGAACCCACCCAGCTCCTGGCACAGGGAGGGGCGAGGCTGGAGCAGCACAGGGACTCCTTCCAGTGGGACATTCTGCTTAGGGCTCTGGTGAGGGCAAAGCCCACTTTTGAATTAAAATTTCTGAACTGAAATTTGCATAAATAATTGGTGCCGTCGTCTCAGATTCCTGAGAGGCAGGACCTGGGACCGAGCATGCAGCTCAGGCTGATGGTGCTTTCTACCCGCCTCGCTCACTCGCACCCCCGGCAGAGCTGGAGGCACAGAGCCCTGCTGTGCCCAGCCTCCCGGGCACTGGCAGGAGGAGGCCTGCAGCTGGCCTGCCCTCCAGCTCCCAGGCACACTGACTGGCAGGGCCGTTCTGCAGCCCCAGGTGCAGGGCAGACACTCTCTCTTTGGCCGCCAGAGGAACACGAGCTCCAGGGCAGGTGCCCCGAGAGCGGGGTGAGTCTTGCCAGGAGGGAAGTCGCCGGCTGGTGACACTGACCTCATGGTCCACTGTGGCATGGGGTGGGGGCACTACTCCCTGGGTGCCCTCCGAGTGAGGCAAGACCCAAGGGCAGGGGCAGCCAGGAGGAATGGCTGGGAACTCCCAGGCCTGTGCAGATTGGGTGGGCCGCCCTGTCCACCCTGTGATGGGGAGAAGCCGGCAGGACCTGCGTGGGAGGCCAGGCAGGGGCTGCTGTGGCTCAGAGGCAGAACATCACTGGGGGCCAGCGAAGCCAGAGACTGGACGCACAGGAGAGGCCACAGCCAGGCCCTTAGGGCCATGCTGAGCGTAGGCTTCTGACTTCAGGAGCTGTGGGAGAGCGAGGGCTGTTGTGTGCCTCTCCGATTGTGCTCGTCACTGTTTCAGCCCCAGGACCAGAGACGGACGCATGCCTGAAACCCAACCCTGCAGTGAGCTCTCTGAAGGCAGCCATGCCCCCTGCCCCCAACTCGAGGGGAACTCCCAGAGCAGAGGGCACATCCAAACTAGATGATCAGAGTCACCCTCCGGCAGAGCAGGTGTGATGGGGTGCAGGCCACAGAGGAGCTGCGGAGGCCGGCCAGAGCCCGGCCTGAGAGCCGCATGGGTTTGGCTCTGAGGGTTCGTGCCAGGACCCAGGCTGACTCCAAGGAGGAGAGAGAGCTATCGCCTCTGGTCGTGGAGCAAGAGATCTTGGCAGGCCTACGGATGGGCTGGTCCAATAACCCAGATCCATGCAGTCCAGAACCAGAGGTCAAGATGCGTCCTGCAGGCACTGGCCTGCACCAGCCAGCACTGTAGCTGGAAACCTCACCCAGCGTGGCCGGTTGGTGAGCTCAGGAGGAAGCTCGGGGTGGTGAGTGGACAGGGCTTAGGGCAGGGCAGCAGGGCAGGACCTGGAGCCACTGACCTGCACGTGGGGCAGGATGACCAGCTGGAGGAGGAGCAGCCACCTGGAGGTCAGGTCCTGGGGGAGGGTGTGTGCCCTAGGTGAAGAGGGCCTGGGTCTCAGAGCAGAGGAGGCGCCTGGTAGTGAGGCTCGTCCTGGTCTCAGCCCCGCTCAGCTCTGTGAATTGCACTGAGCATCCACGTGAGGAAGGTGCTGTCCAGGTAATGAAGACACTCGGGAATCTAGCCGTCCAGCAAGGGAGGCCTGCAGGCAGCCCTGGACCCCAGGCAGCAGGCCAGCCTCCCGGGATCACGTTCCTACCCCAAGCTGTGCACTCACTGGCTCTGCCCAAGTGCGAGCTGGAGCCCGGGCAGAGCTGCTGCGGCTGAGGACCAGCGTGCGCAGAGTCTGGATGGGGGACGGAGGACCAGCGTGTGCAGAGTCTGGATGGGG
>JAJEJO010045238.1:28773-54141 GCA_020662805.1 Glaucomys volans
GTCTGGATGGGGGACGGAGGACCAGCGTGTGCAGAGTCTGGATGGGGTCGGAGCCCACATTGGAGGCTGGGGACCTGACACCAGCCTAAGGACGGTGGCTCCTCTCTCACTTCCCCAGGGGCTGCTCTAAGTCCACTGAGATGTGACAAGGGGCACAGAGGGACAGCAGGGCCAGGCAGGTGGGGGGCCGAGAGCAGGGAGCGGGGAGTGGGCCTCGAGCCCCCTGGACCAGCAGAGGCACAGCCAGGGCGGGGACTGGCGGACCCAGGGAGGAGTTGGAGGTTGGTCCGTGCGCCAGGCTTGCTGTGACGTGCAGGTCCGCGAGGTGCTTCTCTCTGGCGCTATCTCCTGCTGGCAGGGGTCACAGGGTGATGCCTGAAGTCGCCATGACAGAAGGGTTGTAACTGGGAGAGCCAGGCACACACTGGCCTAGCCTAAGTGCCAGACTTGGGCGCCATCTGAATACAGATATCTCCAAGGCCTATGGAGTGTCCCCGGGAGAGTGACCCGGGAAGAGCAGAGAGGAGCCTCACACATCGTCCAGCCCCAGAGGCCATGCCCGGTCAGGTCCCCGGGTTAGCCTGGGTTCACATCAACACCTGGCAGGTGGGCTCCCAGCTCCGAGGCCTGAGGTTTTGAAGTCTGAAGACTGGCAGTGAGAGCTCTTGTCATCGGGAGGACAAAGAGGACCCAGGAAGCTCACCAGGTAGGGTGAAGGGGACGTCCCCTGTAGGTCCAGACGCAGGTCCTCCTGGGGCCTGCTGGGCAGGGGATCAGGAGGGTACTTGGCAGCACCCACTAACTGCTCGGAGAGGCTGACACAGCCTGTGTGGGCAGACATTGGCCACCCTGAGCAGACACCCTGTTCAGGACACATGATTAAGGAGTAAGTGACCACTAGTGTGAAGGAGAAGGGACAGGACAAGAGAGGACAGATGTGGGTGCCCAGGGCTGGGCCTGAGGGCTCCAGGGAAGCCAGCCAGACCTCCAATGCTGCCCCACACTGCCATGAGCCCTGGTCACACCACATGCATGAAGACTCCGGTGACCTCCCTGTTGGGGATGCTGCCGGGTTGGGAGGGGGCCAGGGCCAGATGTGGGCCTCACGTCACAGTCACTCCCTGGCCACCACCGTGGATAAGCTCCCTGGGAGCATCCACCATCAGGTAGGCGCAGAGGGTCCTAATAAATACTTTAATAAAAGAATGAATGAACAAATTCCCAGTGAATAAGCAAAGCAGCTCCTGGTCCCCCGTGTGACACGGAGCCTGGGAAGATTGGTAGCCTGAAGGAGGAGGGATGGCTGGCATGGTCAGGGAGAGATGGCCACTCTCCAGGGAGGACCTGGCCCCTGTGGCCTGTTGTCAGGACGGGGTGGTCAGTGGGCACCAAGGACCACTCGCATCCCAGCGGACGGATGCCATGTGGGGACACCATGTCTTGGGGACACCCCACAGGCCCTGGCATTGAGAGCTGGGACAGTGAGCTCAGAAGCTGCCGGATGGAAGTCTCGGCCCCTGACATCTGTTTCCCCTTAGTGGGAGCTGGCTCGGTGAGTAAGCGGCGTCGCGTCCTCCTCTGGGCGGGGGTTCCGGGAACGGCTCTGCCCTGACCAGCCACGGAGGAGAGCAGCACTTCCCCTGGGTGAGCGTGCCTGGGCTGGAGGACAGGAAAGACATCTCTGGAAAAGGCTCCTGGGAGGACAGAGGCCGGGGTCAACCTGCCCTGCCTCCACTCTGTGGCCCAAGTTCCCCACAGTACACTCCTGCTTAGAAAGGTGGAGGACCCCTTTCCTGGGGGCCAAGGTGATGTAGGGTGAGCTGCCCCCTCTAGCCCCGAGCCAGCAAGACGCAGTGGGAGCCCCTGCAACACCCCTCCCCGCCTGAAACTCAGGGTGCTGGGAGGGACAACCTCAGGAGGCGGGTGAGCAGGACGGTCCCCAGGCACCGCAAGGCACTGCGGTGTCCATAGAGGGTCTCCCCACCCAGCCAGGCCCAGGTCTGCCAGCAGAGCCCAGCAAGGGCCTTTCAGAAGCTGCCCCTTGCTCTTCTCCTCCCAGCTAGCTCGAGGCAGTGCCCAGCACTCAAGTGTCCCCAGATCTCGTGGTGCTTGGGCAGGAGGCTCGGGCCAGAGAGCAGAGCCTGGAGAGGCAGCCACAAGACCTGCGAGAACACACTGCCCGAGTGGAGGCCCCGGGTCCACTGAGCTGCTCTGGGTCGGGAGACCCCCCACACCTGAGCCTGGCACGGGCCAGGGGTTTTTTTCCTGTAGCCTCCCCGATGCTGTGAAAGCAGAGACGCCCCCAGGGGCAGGGCGGACACCAGATGGAGAAAACTGCAGGGGCCGAGAGAGGCCCCGGGACTTCTGCTCAAGTGCACCCACCCCCGTGTAAAACGTGGGTCCATAACAGCCTCATTCAGCCCAGGAGCAAAAGACTGACTGCCCACCTCCCCTGACCAGCCAGAGTCCTGCATCATCCTGGCTCTCATCTCCCCTGAGTGCCTGGCCCACTGGCAAACCTGGGGCCTCTCCCACCCTCTGCCTCCCCAGCTGGTGAACTCATGGGAATCACCAGCCAGAAAGCCCCCAGCGGCCACTGTCCTCAGCACACAATCCAGACCCTGCACATCCTTCCATGATCTAGCCCAGCCCACCACCTGCTTCACCTGGGCCTCTTCTCTGAGGGGCACCTCTCTGTCCCCAGCCACTGCCTAGGGGACTTGTCATTGGGAAGGTGGGGCAGCCAGCAGGGGCACAGGCAGGCTGCACACCTGAGCCTCTGAGGTGGAGGCTGGAGCTAATCAGATGGAGGCTGAGAAGCTGGCCTGGTCATGGAGACCAAGGACTGAGGTGAATTTTCAGCGTCCCGAGAGCAATAGGGGGCTTCCGGGTCTTCGATGAGCAAGTACGGGCCATGGGGGAGGAGTTAGGCTGGCAGTGGGAACGTGCAGCCCGGACAGCAGTGTGCTGGGCGAGGAGCAACCAGAGCTGCCCACTGGGGAGGAGAGCAAGCCCGGAGCCCCCAGGGACAAGTTCCCAGATGCCCCTGCAGGTTCAGAGATGGACTCGGTTTCAGAGGGGATGAGCTCAGGGAGCAAAAACCCAAGTGCATGTATACGGGGACCCTGGGCGTGGCCAGGTGCCTCCAGGACTGGGAGGTGCCAGGCAGGGATCCCCTGTGCATTGAGCCTGATGGGTCAGGATGCACACGAGCACATCTGAGAGGGTCCTAGGGGTGAGCAGGGGAATGAGAGGTGGAAGGGGAGGATAGGAGGACGGAGCTGTGCCCACCATGGACCACGGCACAGAGGAGATCATCCCCACCACACCCAGGCATCGTCATGCCTGGCAGCCACCAGGGCCCTGAGCAAACTGTCCCTGAGCTCAGGGAGGGCACACTCACCGTGACCTGTGAGCCGCCACGGCAGAGCAGCATCGCCTCTCACAAGCGTTTCTCTACGCTGGGCGCATCGTTTGACTCCTGAGATCCTGGTGACATTAGCGTCTCAAACTGAGAGGACCAGCGTGCGCACAGCACCAACGGTGGTTCTATAGACGTTTCGTGGAGAGGAAATCCCCTGTCCCTGCCACCAGAGCTGTCTCCCTGTCCCCCTTGTATGGAGAGCACCCCAGGGAGTCCAGGACTCCCAGAACTCAGCGCTGGGTGCCGTGTGACAAGGCTGGGCTTTGCTGTGGGTGCACGTGACCGGGGAGAGGGGCGGGAGGGCGAGTTCCCTGGTGCCCAGTGCCCTGCACTTGTGAGCTGGGCTGCAGGACCTGCTCCCTCTGTCCCCTGCAGGGAGTGTCCTGCTGCTGAGTCACTCGCTGTGGGGCGTCCTGGGAGAATGTGCACATGGTCCTGGGGTTTGCACAAGTGCAGTCACGTGACTGACATTTACACAAGGTTTTTGTAATTAGGCAGGAATCCGCATTGGAGACCCAGCAGAGGACGCTCAGCTGCTGGCCTGTGTGCGGGCACGTGTGTGCCTGCTCACTGAGGGGCCCGCCATGCGGTCAGAAAGGGCAGAAGCATTCCAGTGTCATAGAATGTGCCAGCGAGCAGGGCAGGCGTGAATGCGGTTCCCGGTGTTGAGCAAGCGTGACCTTCTGCAGAGCTCAGCCTCAGCTAGAAGTGTGCTTCTCTCGACGGCGTCGCAGCCAGTGGTGAGTCTGGGTTTGCCAGATGTCCCAGACGGCACAGCCCCATGGGGCTCTTAGGGCCTTCAGGCCCCACTCGTCTCTGGATTCTTCTGAAAAGCACTTAGCAAAGTGCACATGTCACTCAGGGCTCTTCAGAGAAACAGAACAGATAGGGTGTGAGAACTGATTGGAAGGATTGATCACCAAGACTGGATCATGTCATTTAAGGAGGCTGACAGGTCCCCAGACCTGCAGTCAGAAGCTGAGTGTCCAGGACACCAAAGGCTCCTTCCTGTTGGAAGGCCACCGTTTGACACCCAGAAGAGCTGGTGCTTCAGGGCCAGTCTGAAATTCAGGGATGAACTCTTGGAGGCAGCCAGGAAGGAGGAGCTTCCGCTTCCTGAGGAGGCTCAGCCCCCTGCATGGAGGAAGCCCACCTCACGGGCAAGGGCCCCGGCCTTACTCAGCCCTGCTTCAAATTCCAGTCTCTTCTTCAAACCCTCGGCCCACCAGAATGATGTCCGGCCAAGTTGCGGGGGCTCTGTGGACCAGTCTGTTGGCACACAGAACCAAGCTCAGTACTCAGCAGTGGAGTGCAGACGGGGGCTGGGGAGAGGCCCAGGCTCAGCCGCAGGGAGGACCTCAGTGGGCACAGGCCGGTGCTGTCCATCCTGCTCGCCCCAGAATCAGCCTGTCTCAAAAGACTCCCCAGAGGCTTCCGTGGGCTGGAGGGATGAGATGAGCTGGGATGATGAAGGGGACGCCGGCAGCAGGCTTCCCACCCACGGCTGACGGAGCGTCCTCACCAGGCATCTCCCAGGACTGCTGAGCTATTGGAAAATGTAGGCATCCTCCCTGATCAGACTTTATAACTTATTTCATTTCCTTCTCTCAGAAGAGTAGTGAAAACAAAGCACTAGAGTTTCTTAATTAAAATCAGCATTGAAACCATAGGACACCAGGTGACAACCTGTGGATATTTTTGGGGGGAGGTCTATGGTTATCAGAATTGTGTGGTTCTAATTAGATCAGATGCTGCTGCCTTAGAATCACCCGGGGTTTCGGAGTCCGTAAGGAGGTTTTCCACCAGATGGACAGCGCATGGGAACAGAGGTTTTGCCGTCCCCTCCCTGACTGCCCCAGGACCCCGGAGGACTGGCGGAGAGTGACCTCCAGCAGCCCCTCCCATGGCAGCCCCGCTGCAGCCCTGCGCTGCTTGCCAGGCGCCTTGCAGAACCCCAGGGACCTGTGGGATTGCCTAATGGGCCTGGAAGGCCAGGACCCTGCTCCTGTTCTCCTGTAGGTCCAGCTGGGTCCCCTGAGGGACCGGCGTCAAGCTAAAGGTGCAGACGCCCAGGGTGGACTAGGCAGGCTGCGGGACATTGATCCAGCACAGCCAGGCCCTCCTGGCTGCATCAAGAGCCACGCTCCTCAGGGCAGGGCAGCCGTGATGGCAAGGACACGGGGTCCAGCACCTGTTCCCACTCAGCAGGCATTTCCATTGACTGAACCGACAGACGGTCGGGCTCCTGCCCCCTGGACCACCACGGGGAGAAGCTGTCGGCACAGCGCCCTCAGCTGAAGTGAGGACTGGAAAGAAGTGGCCTGCGGTGAGGGAGTCCCCGAGCAGCAGCTCAGGGCAGAGGAGAGGTGGAGCTGTGGAGGATGCAGAGCTGGGAGCCCTGAGCTGCCACGACCGCCACGAGCCGGCGCCTCCTCCCAGCCAGGCGCCACCACAGAGGGGCAGCCACCCTCCATCCGCTCCTCGCCCTCCTCCCAGCAGCAGCCCAGCACCTGGGAATCACGCGGGAGGGCCGAGTCCCCACCCACCCCCTGCGCTGCCCAGCCGGAGCTTTCCGTGCTGTCCAAGGCTCCTCAGCCTCCACCGCACGGGCTGCCCTGGAGGATGGAGTCGCTCCCTCCTGGGGGGTCCCTCTGGGTTGGCATAGGCCACCCCACATGTACAGCTGTCATGACACAAGTCACCACTAGGTGCTTCCGCAAGAAAATGCAGGGTGAGGCCAGGCCTCTGGTCCTGCTCCAGTGCCCCAGGGCCCAGGCAGTGTGGTCCTCAGAGCCTCTTCAGAGGCACTGTCCACAGCACTGCCCAGCTGCGGGGCCTCCACAGTGGGTGACGTTGGGCCAACTGGACAAATGGAGCCAGAGGGTTCTCAGGTCCTCATGGCAGAGACCCTGTCTCCTGCCAGCAGTCTGCTTCTGTGGAATCTCCAGTCTCGTGAAGGGTCCATGGGAAGAGTGGCAGGTGGAGAAGCAGCAGGCCGGCTGCAGAGAGCAGAGGTCTGTCCCCGCCGGTCACCTCACGGTCCAGTCCTCTGGGGGAGTGAGCGCTTCTGCTCACACTGGCCCAGAGGACCCTGGGGCGGGGCCCTGAGTGTCCACAGGACCAAGCCCTGAAGCAGGGGCTGGTAGGAGAGAACTCGGGCCTGCAGGGGTGGCCCCGAGTGTCCAGCCCAGTCCCTGTCAGGTGCTGTGTGTGGAAACTGCCCACAGCAGGCTCCTGGCTCTCACAGCACTGGACACACACCTGCCCTCCAGCCGCCAGGGAGCCCTGCCTCACATGGCACTGCGTGGACAGCAGACAGCTCTGGCTGCCCCCCTGCAGAATGTCCAGCCCTGGGCTGCAGCCACTCCTGCCCACCTCGTGCATCTTACAAGCAGGACCGGAGGGTCAGGAAGCTTACGGGAACCCCAAACCAGCCCCATATGTTCGTGGGAATAAGAGTTTTGCACGAGGTAAGACTCACGACGTCTCATTATCTACACAGACGCCCAGGTGCCGACAGCGAGGGAGGCAGGCCCCACGTGAGCGGGACCCAGAGCCGACGCGGTGTAGAAGTAGCAGAAACGCCATGAAGGGTCTGAGTAACTCATTCCTGTGGAGGGCAGACCTGGAGTGTCCCTAAAGGCTTGTGCTGGAGTCCTGCTGCCCAGCTGTGGCCCTGACGTGACTGCAGAAGGTGTGTGTGACTGAGGGCAGTGGGCCACCAGGGCGTGCCCTTGGGGGCTGTGCCTCCTCCCGTCACCTTTGTGCGCTCACGATCTCTGTTCCCAGTGCTCTTATCCGAGCAGCTCCCCCCACACCCTTCCACCTCGCGCTCTGCCTCACCTCGGGCTCAGGCTCGGAGCAGCGAGTCAGCTGACCAAGGATGGGACCCCGAAGTCAGGAGCAACATAAATCTCCTTCTCCGAGCTGTTCTCCTTAGGTGATCGGCCACAGCAACAGAAAATTAACAGTTTCAGTCCAAAAAGTTAAATACATCCATCGAAGATACAGCGAGCACCCAGTGGAAGTCCCAGGATGAAAACAACCTGTGAGGCAGGGATGTGAAAGCCAGATGCCTCAGAGGAAAGGCCAGTGGACCAGGGGACCCAGGGACAGCTGGCCTCCCCAGGAAAGAAGAGGAAGGAGCTCCAGAGAGTGACAGATGGTTGGTCAGCCATGTGACAAGGGAGGCTGACCTCTCCACAACTGATTGGAGTCCGAAGGAAGGAGAGCAAAAGATAACCAGGCTGTCATCAAGGTCCAAACTCGTCCAGTGCTTCAGTGACTGATGAAACCAATGGAGTTTAACTGTGAGCCAAACGAAGGAAAGGCCACCAAGGGCATGACCAACTGTCCACGATCAGTGGAAACAAGAAACCCAGACGAGAAGCGGGGCTAGGGGGTCCCCATCGCACACAGAGCAGCTGAGCAGGCAGGAGGCTCTCCAGGAACCTCTCCAGGAACCCTCAGCACAAAGCGAGACTGCCCAGACCCAGGCTGAGAGCACAGCCCCTCCCCGCAGACGCACAGGGGTGGAGAGGCTCCATCAGCAGGGGAGCCCTGGACCTGGACCTGTGGAAGGGACTCTGTCAGCAGAAAGGGCCCAGCCGAGGGAGGTGGGGACGGGGAACCGGGTGGGGAGTGTCTGAGCAAACCCGCAGCTGACACCGCAGCCCATGCAAGCCTGCACCAGGTGTGCAAGGCGGGGCCACCTGCCACTCTCCTGTCCTCCAGACAGGAAGTCCTTTTCAGTGTCTCAGGCAAGGAGAAGAGCACCCAGGACAGAAAGGTCCAAGCACATGGCCCCTCTACGTGCAGGTGGTGTGATCTTCCACCCACAAAACCAGTGTAACCCCAAAAGACTGCTAGAAATAATGAGTTCTCCAAAATCACATATAGAAACCAATCACATACACTGTAGCCGTGAACCATCCACATCGCCATTTCATAATCACTGTTATAATAGCAAGAGAAATATGGAATGCTTAGCAATCACTTAGATAAAGTAAGTTGTAAATGCAGCATCCACACATCCACAACCACAGGCATCTCCCACGGCAGGGCAGGAAGTGCTGGGCCAACGGAGAGGCACAGCACAGTCGTGTGTCTGAAGATTCACTCTTCATCCAGATGTCAAGGACCTCCAAATCGCTCTGCATGTTCAATGCAATTCCAATCAAAAGCTGAACAGGCACGTCGGTAGAAGTTGACTGGTGGATTATAAAATTCACATGGAATGGAAATGACCAGTGTAGGCAGAAGGACGGGAAGAGCAGACCAGGGTCTGAAGGTCAGCACCGTCTGATTTCAAGTCCTACTACAAGCTGGTCAGATAACCAGGTGCTGCTGAAAAATGGGAACTCCAACTGAACAGAGTCCAGAAATGGACCGCACGCGTGTGGACAGCCATTCTGACAATGTTGCAGTCCAGACAGTGGAGATGGGGGCTGGACATAAGGCCCAGGACAGTTGAACATGCAAAACCCAAAATCAAACACTCTGATCCAGACTTGCACCACAGCCAGAGGTGTAAAGTAAGTAGGAAACCCAGAACTCACAAACCACAAAGTGCAGCACGAGAAAACACCTCCAGGACCTTAAAAAGAAGATGGAGGTTCTATTTTAAAAACACTTCCATGAAAGAAAGCATCCAAAAATTGGACTTCTGTCAACAGAATGAAAGGCAGGCCTCAGAGAGACAGAGGTGCCTGAGAGAAGTCCAGTCCAGCCATGGAAACTCTAGGAAAAGCAAACTGATCTACAGTAACAGACCCAGCAGCCACCGCAGGAGCAGGGGGGGAGGAGGTGGGAGCAGGGAGGGTGGTGTGGCTGGGCTGGGGACCGTGGACCCAGGACTTGGGTGACAGTCACAGAGAGCTGGGAGGCTTTGCATCCTAAGATGCCGTCATCATCTTCATGTTTTTTGAAAGAGGGAAACTACGTGCTGGATAAATATGTAAACGCATGCTTCTCCAGGGAAAGGGCCCACGACTCCACACACGTGCCCACCCAGACTGCGTTAGGGCTCCATGATCACCACTGGTGCTTCCCACAGCCGTGGGGTGCTGGGAGCGTCCTCCCTGCCCGGGAGGGGCCTGTAACTCTGCCGCTGTTCTGCCCGCTGCACTCGTGGTGCATGGGAGGACTGTCTGCCGCTTATGATATGCAGATGGATTTTGTTGGCAGTGGTGGAGGTGAGCGTAAGGGACCTGTCCTGCCTCCTGAGCTCACAGCATGCTAGTGGCTGAAGGACCATGCAGGGCTTAGCAAAGCGAGCACACGTCCGACGGTTTGGAATGAAGAGTTTTCCAGGGAGCAACAGGATAGAGTCCACGAGTTCCTGACATTTTGCTCCTCTAAGAGGCACCTGGGCGAGCGCTTCTGCGCGCTGGACCCTGCTCATCTCTGTGCCCGAGTTTCAATACTGCGGGTGCCATTGCTCCTCGCGTCACTCCTCATTTGCAAATCACACACAGACCCAGCTCAAAAGTCTTAAAGAGGATGTTAACAGATTTCTTTAAGCATAGTCCTCAGTAGGCTTGGATCCTTTGTACGCACGGACAAAACCACCTAGGACTCTAAGCTTCCAGCAGTAAGATGTGCTGGGTGCACTGGAAAGGGCAAAGTTGTGTCCTGAGAGAATTTCAATTGTCCACAAATGGTTCCTCAGCTTTCGACAGAGCATAGTTATCCCTAAACTAGGAAACCCAACCTGCATGGAGTCACACCTCATGAGACTAAGTGTCAACACAATGAAAGCCACCAGGGAATAACAGGAAGAAAAGGGTCACGGTCGGTTAGACGTGTGCAGTTCTGTCCTGACCTGCCCACACGTCCAGGTCAGGAGGGCTGCGGGTTCACTCCCAGCCACTTCCTCAGCTCCCGCCTGGAATCCAGCTGCCAGATGGACTCCGTGGTGCTGAGCACGTGTCCCCTAAACAGAAATTGTGGCAGGTGATTAGAACATCCCAAGCCCGGCACACGGAGGCTGTGATCTCTCTCCCTGGACAGTGATGGCGTAAGTTAGCAGCTGCTTCTGGTGAGTGAACCTCTGATGCTGAACTGGCATGACCCTCCGGGGTGCCCACTCCGGTGTCGCCTTGCTGACTAGGAACACACAGCTCCCACAGAGCTGCAGTTTTCTCAGGACATCACAAAATTGACAAGTTTGGTCAACAAAATCACATTGTCTCCTAAAATTCACATTTAATCTCACTCAAAAAATAAATAAATGACTTCAAGGGCTGGGGATGCGACTTGGTGGAGGAGCACGTGCCCAGCATGCACGGCCCAGATCAGATGCTCATGTGGCGGATCAGGCAGTCCCTCAGTGTCGGCAGGTAGGACGTCCTCAGAGTCCTGTGATACACACTGTCACTGTCCCTGTTCTGGGGTCGCTGCCACCTCCTCAGGGAGAGAAAGGGACTCGTGCTGCCCCGTTTGCTTACTAAGGAGCCAGTGCGTTTGCATTGCTCCTGCCCCTGCTAAGAAACCGCCCAGGTTCTCCAAGGATGGTCAGGAGCCATCCAAGGACACCTGAGGTGTCCCTGAGAGGCACGTGGGCACCAGTCGAGTGTGTGCCCAAGGTCCCTCCCACAGGAAGTGGCAGGGTATCACCAGGGGCAAGGGGAGCAGGAAGTAATGCCGCCCCCTGCAGGCAGCTGGGCAGTGCTGGGAAGGCCCCAGGGAGCCCCACGTGGTCCCAAGACAGCCCAATGGGGTGGAGCTGGTGAGCAGCACTGCCTGCAGACTGGGACCGCTGCTCAGACTCAGCTGGGGGCTGGGACACGCAGACCCTCCCAGGGGACCCCCTGGGCTTCCTCCTTCTGGACCCACACTCCCCAGGTTTGTCACCACGAGACTCAGGAGTGACACCCTGGCCCGAGTTGGTGGCTGCCACTCTTCACACCTGAGGCCAGAGCACGTCTCCTGGCAGCAGGGGTGGGGCAGGAAAGGCCGCCTGTCTTCATGTGGGCGCAGAACAGGACTGGGGGGCAGGGCCAGCATCCCTCACCTGTGCTGGCTGTGGAGGGACGAGGCCAAAACATGCATCACCTGGGCCCGAACTGCCTACCTGGGATGGAGACCAGCCAAATGCACTGGCCACTGAAACTTAACACACAGCCAGCTGAGCCAGCTGGACAGAGCCCAGCTGCCGACCACCCTGCATGCGGTGGGGGGCACTGCAGGCATGCTCGGTCACCTACCTTCACCAGGGTCCTCTTCCACATTTCATTGTGGTCACCCTAGAAAACTGTGGAATACATCAGTAAAAAGTGAATAGCCCATTGGCTGCCCCCATTCAGGGACCCCCTTGGCTGACATCGGGACTGTCCCAGGCATTTTGCTCTGTGTAGTTTGGTATATAATTCTAATTTTACTTCAAAAACAATTTTAATAATCAATATCAACAAACACTAATTAGATCACCATTTATTCTGAACTACTTGTTTCAAAATAAAAGCTAATTTCTTGACATGGATCTTTTGGGGATCAGTGTGTTGATTTTATTTTAAAAATACAATGACTAAGCAAGGATACACAGAATAATTGAAGCACACGGTGGATTAGCAGTCTCAGCCTCCTCCACGCCTGTCCCAAGCACCTCAACAGAGGCAGCCCTGCACAGGGAACGGCAGGGAGGCGCCCGCCTGGTTCACCATGGCTCATGTGCCAACTCTCTGAAGATAAGAAGTTCGAGCTCACTACTAAGGAGTCCTTGCTGTGCGCACGACACGCTGTGCTGATAATTAAGACTATGATGTCTCTAGTTTATAATTCTAAACAAAATCCCAAGACAAGCGCCACCAGGAGCACAGGAAATTTGCTAAGAAGAGGCCGGGGCAGGCTGACCCCAGGGCTCGGCAGCCTGGCTTCAGGAAGCAGGAATAGCTCCGGGCCCTGCAGCTCCCCAGGCGAGACGACGCAGGGACACGGCGAGGAACAGTCCTGGTGTGCACGGCCGTCCAGGCAGCGGGAGCCGTGGGCGTGGCTGGAACAAAGTGAGCAGGGGCCACAATGGTGGCAGGAGTTGGGCCCCCTGAGGAGCCTGGCACGTCACTCTGCAGCCCTGCAGTTGCCCTCCGCCTCTCCAGCGTGGTGCTCCCAGGAGTGTCACACCACACCACACAGAGAAGCATGCACCCCAGACGCAGAGGCCCCTCAGGCCGCCGGCCTCCATGCCGAAAGCTCGCTGTCATCGAACAGTGCCTGACCTAATGACCTCAAAGCCAAAGTTTCCTTTGGATCCAGCTTGGGAGCTCCCGCCCTGATGGCTTGGCCCACCATCCCCGGACCTCGGGTGAAGCAGAACTGCCACATCATGGCCAGGAAGGAGAGGAAGAGTGAGCAGGAGACCAGGCTCCCTCTGAGGACACGTCCCAGTGGCCTGAGGACCTCCCATAGGCCCCGCCTCCTGAGGCCCCACCACCTCCCAGTCAGCCTGGAGAGAAAGCCTGCAGCATGCAGGCTGAGGGGGACATTGCAGACCCAAACCCCTTCCTCCTTCATCACCCTTCCTCCTCCCGCCTGGTCACACACACACACAGACACACACACACACAACACCCAGCATCCAAACACAAGCAAACATACAAACACAAGCATTCAAATGCATACAAAGATGCAAACACACATACAAACATCTAAGCACACATAGAAAAGTGTGCACATACACACACGTGCATACTACGCACAGAAACGCACACATGCCAACACGCACACACACAGCCACAGGAACGACAGCACACTCTCCACATTTGTCTGAACTTGAACATCATCTCAGGTCCGGTTCCCCAGACCCAAACTTGAAAGGGATTCACGTGTGTGCATGGAGCCCCCAGCCCGGTGGAGACACACAGGGACCAGTGGAGCCATGCCTGGTTGCTGCGGCAGCTCGGAGCCCTGCAGAGGCAGGACCCACTGCATAGGCTACAGACCCAGGGAAAACGAGAGCCACCTCTGTGGGACTGTCAGCGAGATGGCGAAGGCGATCGGGGGGCGAGAGCCCCTCTGGGGCAGGACCCCCGGCCACGCAGCCTGCAGCAGGGAAGCAGGACCCCCGGCCACGCAGGCTGCAGCTGGGAAGCAGGACCCCCGGCCACGCAGGCTGCAGTAGGGAAGCAGGACCCCCTGGCCACGCAGGCTGCAGCTGGGAACCAGGCCCTGCCTGTCCTGACTCCGCAGCAGCCACACAGACGAGTCATGGCTGAGGGCTGTCCTTCCTGTGGAGAGGGTGCCGGGCTCCTGGCTCCACGGCTGGGCACCCACACAAGCCGGGGAGCGGAGGCTCGCGCTCTGCAGTGGAGTGGCCCGGGACCCGGAGGAGCCTCTCCTAGAGGAGGAGCAGGTCCTGGAGACACGCGCAGGGCTGTGCTTCGGGCTCCGCACGCGGAGCTGTGGCCCTGACCTGATGCACACCCCCCAGGACTCGGGAGGCACAGGGCGCTGCCAGGTGCTGCCGCCTCACCGACGGCCCTGATGAGCCCCGTCATCGGTGTGCATTCCACACGTGCCAGTGTCATGTCCGACCTGGAGCAGGTGTGTGGATTCTCAGTTCTGAGAGTGGGGTCCACTTTCCCTCTGCACCCCTGCAGCCCATGTGAGCTGTGGTTCCTCCCCAGCTGGGCACTTGATTGGCGGGCCCTGTGGATCCCCCAGCTCAAGCTGCGGGCGGGTTGCTGGGGGAGAAAGCCAGGAAGACCAGGGACAAGGCAGGCTCTGTCCTTGTCCAGGCGGCTGAACACAGGGCTTCCAGGAAGATGGGCCCAGGGATGTGCTGAGGGGAGGCTGCTGGCAGAGACCCTGAGGAAGAGACCATTGTGCCTGGATCCATGGTGGCCATCGTGTGAAGGGGAGGCACAGCCGAGGCCCAGATGGGGCACAGTCGAATGGGAAGGTCAGCGAAGGCGAAGAGGGTGAAGATGGAGGAGCTGGGGAGGCCCTGCCGCCAGCCACAGCAGACAGGGCGTCCATGTTCCACCAGAGACACTGCTGCTGGACTCATGAGCTACCGCTCAGGGAAGAGGGCACCTGCGGGTGCGACCTGGAGGGCCAGCCTTCCAGGGGAGCCGCGCTGGATCTGTGCCTCGGCTCCTGTGGATTGCAGCCACGAGCTGAGGAGCATGCTTCACGTCTGGGAGTGGACATGGGCGCCCACAGACAAGCCAGGCTCAGTGCCTGCCCCTCACTGTCACGCCCCAGCAGGAGGGGAGGAGAGGGCGGTGGACAGCTCCCCATCAGCTGACCCAGACGCTCCAGCTGGGACTCAGCAACATGGCCACTGCTGTTCCCACGAGGGGGCCTGGGCCACTGAGGTCCCAGCACAGAGCCAGGAGGAGGCTCTTGCTCAGGGGCTCCCTCAGGGGCCCCGAGTGGCTCACACCATGGCCAAGCCTCCCTGCGGGGACCTGAATGGGGAAACAGGTCTGTGGAACAGGCCCCAGGTCACGTGGCTCTGGCGACCCCCCGCCCCCCGGGGGCCGTGCTGCTGGGGGTGCTGCTGCTGAGCTCCCGATGGCCGTCCTTCTGCATGCGACCCTGAGCGGCTCTCCCACCAGGTGACCGGGACCTCCCAGGCTTCTGCTGAGGTGAAAGGCTCTGAAAAGTGTGGTGTGTGCTGGACAGGGCTCGAGAGTGTCCCCAAAGGTTCACGTGCTGGAGGTGGCCCCTGGCGTGGCAGTGTCCGGGGACCGTCAGGGGCAGCACCCAGTGGGGTGGGATAGGTCAGTGTGGTGCTCTCTCCTGGCGGAGCCAGTTCCCAGGAGAGGAGCCGCCATGCGGTGAGGCCACCAGGCACCTGCCCTCCTGTGCACCCTGGCTCCCTTCTGCCTTTCTGCCATGTTGTGCCACCAGCAAGGGGCCCTCAGGAGTATGGACAAGTAAGGACACAAGGTCTTGGACTTTCCACCTCCAAAGTTGTGAGCTAAGTAAATCTCCTCTCTTTATAAAGTACCAGCTGTCAATATTTTGTTATAGTAAAAGAAAACGGACTAAAGATGGTGTGATACTTTAGAAAATCCAAGTCTATTAAACCTGCAAGCTCTGTGTCTCCTTAAAATTAACGTGGGATGAAGACACAGTAGTAAGTGGGTTTGCACTGCCAGCAAGAGCAAATGTCCAGCCCAATGTCCAGAAGTCAGTTCACAGCCGGGTCAGGGTCCCTGCGATGACATCATTACTTTTGTCCTTATTCCCTGAAGACACACATTGGCATTGTTCATGCAGCTCACGCTGAGAGAAAAGCAATGCCAGACAAACTCAAAGTCCCCAGCCAGTCCCCTCCTCTCTTTCCACATGATTTACGAGAGGAGGTATTGGAGTGTGGGGATTTCTGCAAGCTGGGGACCAGGGACTCTTCCTGGCCTGAGTGTTAGCTGTGTGACTTTTTTCCACACCCTCAGCTGTATCTGAAAAGTTTGATGGTGACGGACACAGATGTGGATAGAGAGACGTCTTATGGAATAGGCTTATTTCCAGGATGTGTAAAATGATGTTTGAAACCAGGAAGGTGCCATGATTTCCCTCTGTGTCCATAGGTAGCCTGTGTCCCCTCAAACTGCATGGATGGTGGGCATCCACCGCCCAGGGCACATGCAGATGGACACAGCCCATGTGGGCCCGCTGGGGGCTCCATACCCAAACAGCCCTACAGGCATGGGCGTGCAGCCCAGGGCTACCTGCAGGACTGATCCTCCTTATTCCACACCATTACTGAAGACCACACAGGTATCGGGGTTCCCCTTGCCAGACCCACATGCAGAAGAACACCTACTTCCTGCAAAGACACAAACTTGAACACGAAAGAGAGATGATGCCCTGGACAGGAAGCATTGTGTTGCTCCTGGTTTTACACCAAGAATTAGATATACCAACCACATCCCTGAGTGGGGACAAGGGACATCATTGTGTAAACTCTGGGGGCAGCAATGACCATTATGAGCAACCTCTCACTGGGATTCTGGGTACAGTGTGCCGGGACCTGGGGAAAACTGTCATCTGGAGACAACCTCTCAGGGGGATCCTTGCTGCAGTGTCCTATGACCTGGGTAACACTGTCGTTGGGAGACCTCCTGTCAGTGGGATCCTGGGTGCAGTGTGCAGGGATCTGGGTAAGACCGTCATCTGGAATCCTCCTCTCAGTGGGATCATGGGGTACAGGTTGTCGGGGCCACTCCACACCCCAGGTCCCCATGTTTTTTCTGTCTTGTGCCTGTCCCAGGACCTTGTGGTTCGCTGCCTCTGTCCCGTCATGGGCGCATCTCACTCCGCTGCCTGTTCTGCCACGTCCCCCAGAGCGAGCAGCTGCCTGTGTGTGTGAGTGCCAGCATGTCAGGACCTTCTTCGCAGATGTTCTCACTCCCATCACCTGCTCTGCTCTGCGTGTGCTTGTAGCTGCCCTCAGGCTGGAGGTCATGCACAAGACAATGGAAAGATAAAAATCCTGTGATGCAGTGGAGCTTGCCTGTCTATCCAAGTGTCGAGATAAAGGCCCTTCTGAGTTCTGCTGGTCTGTTCAGGAGGCCAGAGCCACAGAGGACTGCAGCTCCTGGAAGGTGGGACAACAGGACAGCTGCTTCTCACTCACAGGTGGACCCCCTCCTGGGAAGGTGGGCCCAGAGCTGCAGCCCAGCCGCAGTGACATGGTGGCTGTCAGTCCCTCTGCCCAGGTCCCGACACCAGCTCTCCAAGGCCATTGTGAGTCAGAGGGTCCCATTCCCAGCGTTTGATCATCTCCTGCTACTTGTTCATACCAAAGCTCTTGAGGAGCAGCACTCTGAAGGAAGCCTTCTTCACCACACTGCCTTCAAGAGCAGCAGCGAGTAGGGTCTCCCTGGGGCCGTAGGACACATGTAGCAAAGACCACCTGGAGAGGAGCCAGTGGGTGCTGTGGAGAGTGCCCTCCTATGCCCCTTTGCACACGTGGAATAGTGGGAGGAGCCAAGTGCTGAGTGTTCAGAAGCCACTCATGTTTGACAGGCATGCCGGAGCTCACATGCAAAATGAGCTGAAGCTGGGCAGAGAGGGTCCTGTGGCCCGGCCACCCCTCCTCCCTTGCTGGTCGGAGGCACAGCACCCGGCCCAGCTGTTTGCCATGGACAGCACCGAAGCCTGCCCAGCTCTGCTCTGCAGGAAGAGGACCTGCGCGGCTCCATCTGCGAGAAAGTCTGAAATCACACACGTGAGCCCTGGCGAGGCTGCCCGAGGCTGCAGGGGAGACGCCCAGCCTCCCCTCACACAGTCACACTGCCCAGGGGACCTCATCCCGGCAGATAGACGGTGCCTGGGAACCTGCGGAGTTCGCCAAAAGAACTCTGCTCCTTGGAGTGGAAACGAGGCTGCTGTCTCGGGGTTCCTGGCCCCGCAGGCCTCCCGCAGGCTGCACGGCACCGCCCTCGGCTCCCTGAAGACGGTGTCTCTGCTGAACCGTGCCTTGGGTGACAGAGGCCCTCAGGCCCTTGGTTCATGGGCAACGAAGGACAAGGTGAAACAGAAGAAAAGCCACTCGAGTCCCACTGGAGTTGCACAGCCGCTCAAGGGACGCGTGGAGGCTGCCCGGTTCCTCAAACCGCAGGTGGCGACTTCGGCTCAGGGGCCGCGGCGATTCCCTCCCGCGCCCAAAGCAGGAACGGGAGGCATAGCTGGGCTGCCCCCCACGGTGGGTGTGGATTCCGCAGACAAAGTGAGAATGGGTTTTTAAGCAAGAAATCTAAGCGACTGGGAGAAATCCAGAGCGACAGCCACCAGCTACCGCACATCTGGGCAGGGCCGGGAGCGCAGTCCTGCCTGGGAGCCCGCGTCTGCGGGTCCTCCAGCGGCCCTGCCTGCCTCCCGAGCTGGGCTCTCCTGCCTGCAGACCCCAGCGCCCGTCCTCAGCTTCCTTCCTCCCTCCTCCTCCTCCCTCTGGGGAGCTTGTTATTCCCCAGGCAGGTGCCACCCCGCCACCTGATGGAACAGCCAAGACCATGGCACCTGCGGCGTCCCCACGCCAGGCAGGAAGCCAGGGGCACACAAGGTCTGGCCTCTGGTGAGGGACGGATTTCTGCCTCAGCCGAGCCTCGGCTGCGTCCTCATGTGGGAGAAGGGGTGCCACCCCGGGGGTCTCTCCATCAGGGCACTAATCTGCTTCCTGAGGCTCCGAGCCGTGACCTTGTCACCTCCCAACACCATACCCTGCATTCCCGCTGTGACACCCCCTCAGCAGACCAGGCCTCCAGGCCGGCTGGGGACTTGCGTGGGTGGTCTTCTAGCTGGGCTCTGGGGTCTTCAGCTTCAGCGCCCCAGCCACTCTGGAGTCTCTGGCGTCCATGTTCTCACTCGGCTCCTGGTTCACCTGACAGGCCCTCCTCTTTCGCGTCCCCAGCCCCTTCCTCAGCCCGCACAGCTGGGATTCTCCCGTGGACCCCTCACGTCGTGGTTCACCAACCCCCAGCCCGGGAGCTCCGTGGCTCGGCGAGGAGCCCCATTCCCTTCAGCTCATGATCACCTGGGTGTCTGGAAGTGAGGTGTCCTGTGAACTCACCTGAGAGGGTGCAGGAAGGCTCAGTGGTCAGAGGGGTGGATGGACGGTGACCGCTGTGACTGCGCCAGTGGATTAATCCAGTTGGTTAGTAATTTGAAGGCGCGGCTGTACCAGGAGAGGTTGGCTGGAGGACTTGCTCACTGGGGACCCTTCCTGGGGAATGGTCTTGTCCCTGGCCCCTCTCTCCTCCCTCCACTTTCTGGCCACCAGGAGCCAAGAGCTTCCTTCCACCACCTCTTCCCACCCTGATGCTCAGCCTCCCCTCAGGCCCAGAGTGATGGAGCCAGCCGACCCAGGACTGAGCTCGGACCCCAGGTGAACTTTCCTCCTGAGTCGTCCCTGTCGGGCGTTTTGGTGGCAATGACTACCACTGACTGTGATGACAGGCCTCCCAGGCAGGGATCACCACCCCTCCTGTGTCCAGTGCCTAGACATCTGGGGACATCACCCAGTGAGGACATGGAAGAGCGAGAGGGCTGTAAAGGCGGCTTTCAATCCAGGTGGAAGTGCACCCTCTGAGCCTTGCCAGGTGGCTGCCCGTCCTTCTCCCCCAGCCCACCATCTCTGCCAGCAGGTTCCACGGTGGGTCTAGAAGCCCCCACCCCAGGTCCTGGGCTCTCTGTGGCCGGTCTCCGTGGAGGCCTCTCCCAAGTCAGCTGTTTTAATGTCTGAGCCGGCTCTGCATCTCCTCTGCGTGGCTGTGTGGGAGAGGCGGCAATTGGACCAGGGTCTCGGGTCATGGTGCTGAGAGGTCAGCACTGGACCCTCAGGACCTGCGCTTCTCCACCCAGACGGTTTCCCACAGGAGCCTGCGGGAAGCAGCTCCGTCTCAGTACCTTCCGCCTCGTGGCCCCCCGGGGCTGCCAAATGCTGCCCGGAGTGGAACCTCTGCCCACGAGCACTGCATAGCCACCAGCTTTCAGATTCCTATCTCTCCTCTCAGCAAGAGCACTCAGCCTGGCCCTGGGGACACCGCGGCCCCAGGCTCCCGCCCAGCGCTGCATGGCCCCCTGTTGTGCAATGAGCCTTGCAGGAGGCGTCTCCTCCTCAGAGGAACGTGACCAGCACTCGCCGCCAGGCAATTCATGCTGGACTTCCACCCGCTGACGGCAGGGCCCTGTGTGCAGCTGCCTCGGGGCTCCCGCACGGCCCCGTGGCTCGCACTTGCAGATCTGTGCTCAACAGAATCAAGAGCACCGGCCCGCGGGCAGGCCCGGGTCCTAGCAGGACGTTTCTGGCGGTCACGCGGCTGTGGCGCCCGTCCATCTCAGCATTACTCACTCCACATCCGAGTTTGACATTTAAACTTTAAAAGGAGCTTATTAACAAACGACTCTAAAAAGAAACAATTAAGACACTCAGGGAGTTGGCGATGGGAGCATTCTGCACTGCGCTGGGTCAGATGCCCGTCCACGCCCTGAGCACGGCCACCCTGAGCTCGGCCACCCTGAGCACAGCCACCCTGAGCTCGCCCTGAGCTCCGGACAGCTCCCGCCTCTAGACCCCTCACAGCCCGGAGCCTTGGGGCACTTCCTGCCAGGCAGACACCATCATCTGACCAGCATCTCCCCGAAGCCTCGCTTCAGGGCCGCCCAGGAGCCCCCTGCGGGAACCGCTGCTCGGCTGAAGAAATCCAGGCCTCAGCACTGGCGGGCTTCTCCTGTCCCCTGGGAGTTGTTCTCCACCGGGGCTGCTTAGGTCACATCACTCTTAAAAGTCACCCGGAGGACCCGCGTGGGCGCTGGCTTGGTGTTCGCACTGAGACCTGGTGCGTGCTTCTCACACCGCCGTGCACACAGCTTGTGCTCTGCGAGCTCGGACGGGAGCACTTGCCGAGACGCTCTGCACACAGTCGAGCCACAGAAGTGTCCTCACCCTGCAGCCCAGCCCCACGGCTGGTTTTCTCCATCACTGTCGCTTCCCCTTTGCTACAGTTTCTTATAAATGTCATTATGCAACATGTGAGCTTTGGTGTGGCTTCAATATTGAAACCTCTATTGAGCCGGGCATGGTGGTGCCCACCTCTAATCCCAGCAGCCTGGGAGGCTGAGAGAGGAGGATCACAAGTTCAAAGTGAGCCTCGGCAATTTAGCTAGGCCCTAAGCAACTTAGCCAGACCCTGTCCCAGAATAAAACATGAAAAGGGCTGGGGTGTGGCTCAGAGGCTAGGGACTCCTGGTTCAATCCCCAGAAAACAAACACACACACACCAAAAAACAAACCTTCTGCTGACACACAATTAAAATGAACTGCACACCTAAGAAACGCGCCCTCTGGAGAGCCGGCAAACGCACGGAGCCGCCACAGCATAGGGCCCAGGCACGTCCCCGCAGGCCTGTCACCCTCCCCACAGTGCCAATGTGCTCAGGAACCCTGCAGATGGGCTGTGTCCCCAGGTCTCGCTCAGATGACCCCCATCACCTGGACTGCTTCCTCTGTGAGCACCGTCGGGAGTCGCCTGCGTGACATGGTCGCTGCTTCCAGTTGTCACACCATCTGTTCCCATGGCCACGGGTGGCAGCTCAGCTCTCACCCGCATGGCTGGCTGCCCTCAGGTCCAGTCCATCTTTCAAACGCTCTCCCTCCAGCCGGTGCAGGCAGGGCCTGGGTTCCACTTGCAGGTCCCCAGGTCTAAGGACGTCAGGGTTTCCAGGCAGGTGTTTGTCACCTGTGCACCTTTGTTCATGAGGTGCAGCTGACCTTCTGCTGCTCTTGATCTGCTGGTTGCTTTCTCAGTGTTGGTTCTGAAGGCACTCTGTGTGGATTCAAGTCCTTGCTCAGATGTGAGGTGTCAAACATGTTCTGCTGTGTGTGACCAATCAGTGTCACACACAATGACATTGGAACAGTGTCTTTGGAAAAGAAGATTTGAAAAACTAGTTAGAAGCTAGATTGATACGTTCAGAGAGGACACTGCAACCATGAGGCCTGGTGAGGCAGGTGCTCCGAGAGCCACGGGGTGTGCCCTGGAAGCCTCCGGAGCCATAATCGGGGGAACTTGCCCAGGACGACTTTGATGAATCATATGCACTAGCAGGACATGAGACCCCTGGGCCACAGACCTTGGGAAGACCTCATGTTTCACGGGTTTATCTCCAAGAGTTCGAGCAGTTTCTCACGGTGAAGAGCCAAAAAAGATTCCCTCATACTTCTGGCAGAAGGAGGGGAAAGTTAGCCCAGCTTCAGAGAGTGTCCATGGAAAGGCCATGTCTCCAGGGAGCCTGCCCCACCTGGGGAGGACGGGAGCCCCTCCAACCCCCGTCTGACCTCAGAAGGAGAGGCCTGGGCACACTTGTGAAGGTGATGGCCCAGGGACAGGAGGCCGAGCCCCTGCCGCTGAGACCGCAGAGCTTCTCCACCCTCCGTGACACTGACGGGTCCAGCATGAGGCAGCTGGTTGCAGTTCAAAAAGTTGCAAGACCCAGCCAGACTCTGCCTGGAGAAGCTCCTGGGGAATCACACAGGAAGCAGGGGGACGAGACAGGACAGCAGAGGAGTTTTATTCTCTGGCACCTCCAGCTCCAGAAATGATTAAATGTGGCCCAAATTGCAGTCAGACCTAGTGCTTCGGTTCCCATTATGACTCATTATGTGTATCTTTAAATAAACAGACAAATTCGCTTCACACAAACGGGCAAGAAATAATGTAATAGGAAGAGAACGGAAGACTCCAGGACAGCTATGGATGACCTTGGAATTGTCAGATGGTGATCTTAAAACAACAGCCATTAATATGTTTGCTAACAATTAGAGTAAAGAAAATGCGGGAGAGAAAGTTTAACATAAGCACAGAGAGAAACTCCAGGAAGTATCAGGATACAATGCTGAGATCAAGCACCAAACATGAGGAACATGGGAACTGCCTTTCCCTGCTTCACCAGGGGACTTCAAACTTCAAACTTCCCACTAACCAAGGAAAACGAAAGTGCAGCAGAGTGTCACAGGACTCTGAAACAATTTAAAAGGTTTAGGATAGATTGAGTACTAGAAGAAGAAAGAAAGGAGCAGAGGAAAAACTTATACCCAAAGGACTTAAAATCAGCATACCACAGCGAGGCAGCCATGTCATTGTTTATAGCAGCTCAAAGAAAATGTGGTACATGTACACAATGGAATATCACTCAGCTCTAAAGAAGATGAAATTATGGCATTTACTGGTAAATGGATGGAGTTGGCAAATACCATGCTAAGTGAAATAAGCCAATTCCTCCCCCAAAAAAGGCCAAAACAGACAAATTATGCTTCACACAAACAGGCATGAACGAGCATCTGATATGCAGATGCTAATCACAATAAAGGGGTCGAATAGGGAAGAATAGAATTACTTTGTATTAGGTAGAGGGTTGTGAAGGGAGGGAAGAGGTACGGGACAGGAAGGACAGTAGAGTGAAACAGACATCATTACCTCATGTACACGTGTGACTGCCTGACCAATGTGACCCCGCAATATTTATAATCAGAAAAATGAGAGATCACAGTCCATTTATGTATGATTCATCGAAATGTATAAATGCATTCTACTGTCATGTAGACTATTAGAACAGATTTTAAAATAAAAAAAAAATAATGACCCAAACTTTTCCCAATATAGTGCAGATAACAAAAGACAGGTCCAGGTCCAGCAAGCTCATAACCACCTAGCGAAGTAAATGCTATTAACAAAATGAACACAGACATATCATTCTTAAACCACAGGATACCAACGAAAGGGAGAAAGCCCTGAAATAAATCAGGGTGAGGAGAGGACATACCCACAGGAACAAGGGGAACAGTACTGCAGGGTTCCCTTTCCGACCATGCAGACCAGAGTGGAGCGAGATCCTCAGTGCTGAGACAAAACGTGCATGTCCACCAACTGGGAGCTGCACACCTAGGAGAACTGCACATCTAACGTAAAGGAGAAGGGATAACGTGTTAGAGAAAAGCTGCAGGATTCCCCCACCCTGAGACCCAGGCGGGAAATGTGAAATGTCTCAGGGAGAAGGAGGTTGGTGCAGCTCAGAAGCTGGGGGCCACCCAAGAAGAGAGGATCACTGCAGAAGAAATAACAGAGGGGGAGATGTGCCTTCACTTCTGACATTTTAATTGATCTAAAAGGCAAGGTCTTAAAATTTAATAAGAACAAATTATTGATAAGATATGGACATAGTAAATGAGCAACAGGAAAGTAATGAAAGGTTGGAGAAGGGACTGGGCAAACTTTTTTTCAGGGTGCCTTTGCTCTTGGAGAAGCGGTGTGGTGGTGTTTGAAGGTAGAGTCAGAGTGGGTGAAAAGGCAGATTGTAAAGTCCAAGGCGAAAACTAACTTTTTAAAAAATCATAATCAGAAAAATCAGAAAAATGAGAGATTGTATTCTATTTTTGTATGAGCTATCAAAACGTATAAATTCATTCTACTGTCTTGCAGAAATAATTAGAGCAAATAAAATAAAATAATTAGAAGCATAATCAATATACTAAAAAGGCGATAAAATCTAGTCACTAAATTGTCTATAAAGACTACCCAAAACACCTGTTAGAAATAATAAACTAATAAAGTCTCAGGATACAGAATCAGCATACAAAATTTAGTAGATTTCTATATGTTAATAGCAAACTATTTGTCATAGAAATAAAGAAAATAGTCCCATTTATTATAGATACAAAAAAATAAATATTGGGGAACAAATTTAACCAAGAAGATAAAGATGTGTACAATGAACACTATAAACATTGTGAAAGAAGATGAAGAGGACACAAATAAATGGAAAGGTATCCCATGTTCATGGATTGGAAGAATTATTATAATGTACATACTATCCAGCCGGGCGCAGTGGCACACGCCTGTAATCCCAGCACTTCGGAGGCAAGAAAATCGTGAGCCAGCCTCAGCAACTTAGCGAGGCCCTAAGCAACTTGGCAATACCTGTCTCAAAATAAAAAATAAAAAGGTTAGGGATGTGGCTCAGTGGTTAAGCACCCCTGGGTTCAATCCCCCAGTACCATTTAGAAAAGTAACCAAGACAGCATATTACTGGCATAAAAACAGTCCTATGGGCCAACAGAACACGGGAAGCCTTGAAGTAAGTCCGTGTGCTTACAATTGGTTTTTAACAAGTGTGAAGAACACAGGCCCAGGAAAGGGCGGTCTCTTCAGTGGTGCAGGGAAACGGGGTAGGCTCCCACAGAAGAACAGAACAGACGCTAACCTCTCACCACGCACAAGTCAACTCAATAGAAAGTCTTGAATGTGAGACTTGAGAAACGAAAGCACTAGAAGAAAACAGGAGCAGCCTGCAGGGCCTGGCCTGAGGGAAGATGTTTGCATGAGACCTCGGCAGCACAGAAAGCAAGGCAAACAGACCCGACGGGCCTGCGTGCTGAGCAGGCAGCCTGGGAACTGGAGTCCCACTCTGTGCACCTGAGGGGGCCACGTCCCGGGTTC
>JAJEJO010045238.1:54241-64480 GCA_020662805.1 Glaucomys volans
ACTCTGTGCACCTGAGGGGGCCACGTCCCGGGTTCATAAGGAGCTCAGATAACTCACTGCAAAACCGAACAGCCCACCCAAGTGCGGAAGGAGCCTTGTGAGGTGGCGTCTGCGCCAGGAGACATTTCTGCAGGCCCAGAGCTGAGCGCTGTGCTGGAAGTAACCCCAATTCCAGGCCAGCTGCTGGAGGCCACGCTGCTTGGGCCCCGAGTCATGACGAAGGCTGGGCAGCAGGGAGTGGAGGGCCGCGCCAGCGGCTGCAGCGTCCTCAGCAGTGCAGTCGCCCTCAGTCCCCTCGGCCCGGCCCCCAGCCTCTCCTGTCCTTCCCCAGTCTGGATGCTCGTCACCTGCCATCACGCACACTTTCTGGGTCACATTCCATCGTGAGTTCTCTGAGCTCTGCGAGGGCACCTTCTGAAGGACTCCTGTTGGAGGAGGATGGGTGGTGTTTTGGGAGGTCACCCCGCGAATCTTCACCCCACCTACAAAAGCATTTGAAAGCACGATTCTCCGAAAGCACAGACCCAGGCACTCTGGCTCAGAGCAGCGTTCCTACCCAGGGATTCCAGCTCCACTGGCCGAGGCAGAGCCTGAGGGCGTTCAGGACGCTCTGCGGTCAGCATCATGCGTGAACAACCCAGGTCACACGTGTCCCTCCTGCCAGGCCCCGCGCCATCCTAAAGGACAGCCCAGCAAGCCTGGCCACACCACTCCAGGGTCACCACTTCCTATTCACAGAGAGCAGCTCTTAAGGGACAAAAGCCTGCTGGGCACTTCCTCGGGCTGCTGTGGAGCTGAAGTAGAAGTCAGGGAGGGAGCAAACTGGAAAATCCCCCAAAACTCGACGGCCCCAGGCCCCGACCTCCATGCACACGCTGCACTTGGACACAGCGCCCTGCAGTGTGACTGAGTTAGGAGGAGGTCCTTAGGCTGTTGTCACAGCCCTGGGAAGGGCCAGCACGGGGACAAACTGCCGCCCAGGGAAGGGACCCACCACACAGAACCGAGTACCAAGCGTTTCCCCACAGCAGGAGGTATCAGCCAGGGGTGTGATCCAGGGACCTGGAGGGCACACAGCATGGCCATGCTAGCGCCTCCAGAGCTGGGAGCAAACACCACCAGCGTCTCGGTCCACCAGGGACAGACACGAACAGAGATCAGAAGACACGCTGCCAACCACAGCCAACAGGGAAGGAGCCTCAGTGGACACTAAGAAAGGCCTTGAACTAAACAAAAAGTAAAATACAGTTTGTCCAGATCAGTGCCATGCAGCAAAAGCAACCGACAGAACGTGCTGCCTTACGCATACACACCAGGAAAAAGAGTGCAGCCAGTCATCTACGCTTCACTTCAGAAAATTAGAGGAGGAAGAGCAAATTAAACTTTAGCAAGCAGAAGACAAATAACAAAAATCAGAGATAAATCTGAAAACAGGCAAACCACTGACCTCTTCTTAAATGTTGACAAAATGACTAAATGTCTCATGAAAAAGGAGAGACAGACTGTCAGTACTGAGGGGGGAGGGGCGGGTAGCATCATTGCCATGTACTTGTGTGACTCCCTGGGTGGTGAGTCGACCTCGTGTGCGACCATGGAAACCTTTGTGTGCAGCGAGTCCAAATGCAGCACTCTGACCTCTACACAGGACGGCCTCAGTCCTTCCTTCCAGTCTGAATGTCTTTCCTTGCCCACTTGGAATGGCTGCACCTCCAGTGCGATGTTGAATGTGAGTGCTAAGAGGGGACGTTCCTGTCCCGTTGCTGGACTTGGCAGACCCAGAGCCTTCCTCTGGGGACAGCCACAGTAGTGGGTGTTCTGGGTCACTTGGCGATTCCAGATTTAGCTTTTTGAAGGACTGACCTACTGTTGCCCATCATGCCTGTACTGATTTACATTCCCACCTAAGGTACATAAGTTCTTTCTCCGTGTCCTTGCTAGCATTTATTCTTGTCTTTTTGATGGTAACCTAACTGGGGTGAAGTGGTACCTCATTTGTTAATTATACTATGAATACAGATTCTTTGGGCTTCACTAGGTCCATAATTATCCCCTATTCAAAGAATTGCAATTTTATTTCCTTTAACACACTCTTTATGCCCTATGTTTTATTTTTCTTACTAGCTAGAACTCTAGTATGATATTTGAAAGAGAATCTGAAGGGTTTTTAGGACATAATTTGCAGATCATGAAATGACAAGCCCCAGGTGCACAGTTGGTAGGCTGTGGTGAAGTAACCCCGTGAGGACAAGTTGCTCCAGGCAGCCACAGTCACGGCCCACGGGGCAGCACTGGGAGCTGTGGGCCAGACACGGGAGGGCCGTGGGCTCCAGGCAGCCACTCTCACGGCCCACGGGGCAGCACTGGGAGCTGTGCTGCCACACAGGCTGGATCTGCATGTCCAGAGCTTCCCAGGGCTGTGACCTTGTGGACTCCTGCGTCCACTTAGCACAGTGTTTTGAACCTTCCCTTGTTCACTGGTGTTCTTTACTGTGCAGAATCTGCTGGATCCGTGTGACATGCTCTATCAGGTCTCCTAGTGACATCGGATCTGCTGCATTTAATCATGGTGACTGCCATGAGCACGTCTGTGCTTCTCGTCCTGGGAACATGTGTCCGTCCCCGTGAGCATAGACCTAGGGGTGCCTGGCCGATCGGGCAGATGTGTGTTTGGCTTTACGAGAAGCTGAGACAGGTGTCGGCGAGGAGCCCCCGCCCAGGCCCCTGCAGCAGCCAGCCCAGTGCCACGCAGCCCACGCTGGCCCTCCAGGGTGCCCACTGTGTCTCGGTGACTATGATTCCACTCACCTGATAGGTTCTCTTGACCACTTTGTCACCTATGTAGCACTTACGCTTTGTGGCGTCTGTTCAAGCCTTCGTCCATTCCCACATCTGACCATCTCGGGGTCGGCCTCCTTCAGCTGTCTTTCTCCTTCAGACTGGATCGCGTCGGCTTAGTTTCCAATGCTAAGTGGACTCTCACTATTTGCTGGACATGGTGGGTGCTGCGTTGTGTGGTCTTGGTGATTCACCGTCTTCTGGAGAGCGCAGCCACGTTGCCTCAGCAGGCCCGCCTACTGGTTGAGGCCAGACCCTGACCCTTCCTCCGGAATGTGAGCTCTGACTCCCATTAAAGTTTGGTTCTAGAAGCCCTTGCTGTGCTGGGGTGGGTCCACCCTTCACGCGCACAACTCAGAGGGTGAACCGCCCTGTAGGAGCCGCACAGGCCCCACGTGAGCCCCCTCTTCTCCTGGGCCTCCACCTTGCCCCGCAGATGGTGTGGGCGTCTTCCCGTGGACCTCACCGGGAGAGAGTGGGCTTCTGCTGGGATTGCAGCCGCCCACGCAGTTCTAGTTGGACTCCATCCATCTGTACCAAAATCCCAGAGAATGTGCTTAGATCAGCCATCCCACCTTCCAGGAATGAAGTCTGAGGACACTTCAACCACAGTGAGAAGAGGGAGAAGGGTTTGACTTTGGAATCTATGGCGTTTATCTGTCCCAGCAAGACTCAGACCGAGCCGTGAGATGCTGCACGGAGTGCCATCTCACCTCTCAGACGGGAGGTGGAGGAAGCTGCGATTTCCTATCATGCCACGTTAATTGTGTCGTTAATTAACATTGTGGCTAATTCTCCTCTGACCTGCTTCAGCAGTCCCACCTTGCAGGAGATCTGTTCATGATGGATTTCATCCGTAGGGACCGAGCGTGCACTCCTGGGCTCCGCACCTGCTTCAGAAGTGATCCAGCCTCATGCTCCATCTTGGAGGCTGCAGTGGCCGCTCCACCCACCCTGCCACCTTCGGAGTTCCCTCTGCCTCCTGGTGTCACGCCCACGGGCTGGCTGCGGCCAGGTGAGGTCTGCAAGCTGTGTGTGGCTGGGACGCCTCTCCAGCCTCCTCGCTCGGTGGGCTCCCTGTTCCTTCTGTGTTTTTATTGGATGAAGAAACTTGAAGAGCCGCCTGGAAGGGTTTTTCACATCTGAATTCTGTGGTCCCATCCCAGTGGCTTCCTTGATCTCACGACTTCTCCCTCTTCCTGTCAATTGGCTGCTGGATGAGGAGGATCCTTGAGATTCTACTTTCAGTTTCTTTCCTGCCGTGGTTTGGATGTGAGGAGTCCCCCAGAAGCTCGTGTGCGAGGCGGTACAGGAGGCTCAGAGGAGGAGCGACTGGGTCACGAGAGCCTCAGCCTGATCAGCGCATTGATCGCCTGATGGGATTAGCTGGGCGATGGCCGCAGGCAGGTGGCGTGGGGCTGGAGGTCGGGGGTCCCTGGGGTGTGCCCTTTCCCTGGTGAGCAGGGAATATATCTATATGTTTTCTTTATAGGAAACAATGCGGAAGTCTTCTATTTTGATTTCTACTCAGTCACACGGAGCTGCACCCACAGCCCGCAGTTCCAAACTCCGCATTCAGCGCACACCATGGAAGACCACCAGGGGGACGGGACGCGGGCCAGGCTCGAGGCTGCAGGGCCAGAGATCTCCTGCTCTGTCTCCTCTTTCCTGGAAACGACCCTGTGGGGTGGCGGTGACAGCCCCTGGGCACGTCACAGAGCCGTTCCCTGACTCTTCCGTGGCCGGTGCTGGCCGCTGCTGGCTCTGCCAGGACTCGGCAGCCGAGGTCCCGTGGAGCCCATCTGCCTTGGGGTGCTTACGCAGTGGGGTCCGACCCAAGGTACCGGCGCCCATTCCCTTGCTGACCATCCTGGCCATCCTGTTACCTAGCCCCAGGCACTCTAGTTGTAACCACTCGAAGAAGTGAGTCCCACGGGAAGTCCTTCTGACTCGTCCAGTTCCCAAACTCTCAAAGAAAATAGTCTAAAACGAATTGATTCTCTGCGTGGTGATTCCAGGCACCGGCTGCCCCAGCTGTGGCCGTCCCTGAAGCCAGGCCAGCCCAAGGACCTGGCGCGGTCCTGAGGGAGCACTCAGAACCACGGCAGGTGCTACACGCTGCTCCTCTGACAGGACCCACGGAGCTCACAGGAGACCCTCGAGGTCAGGGGACGGGGCCCTGCGAAGGACGCCCAGAGCACTGGCTGCCGCTGAGAGCCACGTTCCCGCGAGCATGTGTGCGCGTGTTGCATGATCTGTCCAAAGCGGAAACAGCAAAGGAAGATGTTGAAGCAGAGCCCAGACCACGCGCTTGGCTCCCGCGCGGCTGCTGGCCCCGCAGACCCATGAAGCGACACCCAGCCTGGACGGCAGCCGGCAGGGCCAGGGGAGGACCCCGCCGGAGCAGCAGGAGCCCCTCACGCGGCTCCCAGTCAAGACCCTCCTGCACGTCCGCCTGCCGGGCGGGGGCTCTGCTCTGCTGCGTCGGAATCCAGGGCTCTTCCTAGATCTGCGCCCAGAGAGCCCAGCGCTCGCGGCCGAGCCCCCAAGTTACTTCGGATCAAAAGAACGCAATTCAAGACTTGGTTCTAATCAGTTCCCCAAAAACATCAAGGGGTTTAAAACCTGTCCTTAAACACAATCAAGGTCACAAAAAAAATGTGTCTACTTAAGATTTCTTAGCTCTCCACAACGAAGGGTCTTAAAGCATTTACGGGAGGTTTACGGCCGCGAGGAAGCCCCAGGCTCACAGCGCGGCAGTCCCTGCGTCCCGGCAGGATCTCGGCGTTCGGTGGGGAAGGGGAACCTCGTCTGGATCAGCGGATCTTCACAACACGCACACGTGACCCCCCAGACCTCGGCCACCCAGTGGCGCCGGCTGCTGCCGAGTCTGAGCGTCCCAGGGGCTCAGTGGTGAGGCCAGTGTCCCCCATGGTGCTGTGGAGAAGGGGCAGCACTGTGGTCACTAGGAATGAGGAGACACTCCTCAAGGGGCTGTGGCAGCTGCCCTGGGCCTCTGGCTCGGTCACCGTGCTTCTACGAGGAGCAAGCCCGCCTCCCCCTGCCTGCTCCTATCCTGCCGGGTGCTCCCTTCACACACGCCCGCCGAGGGCCAGCACCACATGGTGCTCAGCCAGGCTCCCACCAGACCTGCCGTCCTGGTGTTGGGCCTGCCTGCCCTACGGCACTGGGCGGCATGACGAGGTTACTCTTCACCCCGCCCCGGGCACTCGGTGTCACCCCACCCTGTGCCCGCTCCCCACAGCTCCGAGTTCCCTGCACTCTGCAGCTGGACGCAGGCTTCCCTCCTTCTTCCTGGAGCAAAAGCCCCTCCACAGTCACTCTCTCCCCCTTTGGGCCTCCTCAGCCTCGTGGGCTTCCCACCAGAAGCAGAGACCGCTTTCCTGGACTCTGCTGACCTGCCTTCCCTCGCCATCCCAGGGTTTCCATCATCCTCCATTAGCCAGAACAGGAGCTCCCAGTAACCTCAACGGAAGATCAGGCTGCATGTTACCCGGGAAGAGTCCAGAGCCGAGCAGAGCCGTGGGCACCACACTGCAGCGTGCCTGCCGTCAGCTGACCTGCCAGAGGCACCAGCTCGTGCCCTCTGCTTGGCTGTGAGGTCAGCATGCACCTCAGCCCAGCACAGCTGGTCACGGGAGATTGCAGGGTCGTCCCGCTCACAGTGGCCCCAACTTGGGAACTGCAGGGTCGTCCCGCTCACAGTGACCCCAACTTGGGAACTGCAGGATCCTCCTGCTCACAATGACCCCAACTTGGGCACTGCAGGGTCATCCTGCTCACAGTGGCCCCAACTTGGGAACTGCAGGATCCTCCTGCTCACAGTGGCCCCAACTTGGGAACTGCAGGGCCATCCCGCTCACAGTGACCCCAACTTGGGAACTGCAGTATCCTCCTGCTCACAGTGGCCCCAACTTGGGAACTGCAGGGTCGTCCTGCTCACAGTGGCCCCAACATGGAGCGGGAAGGGAGCACTTCATGAGAGGCTCGTGTGCACTGTGGTGGGAGGCCAGGAGAGACAGCCTGCGGGCCACCTGGCATCTACACCGACCCTGAGCCTGGGGAGCAGCCCACCAGCCACATGTGGCCATGACACACAGCCAACCCAAGCTGGCCACAATCTCAAAGTCAAAACAAGCAGAAGAGCCCCAGGCCCTCTGCCCCAGAGCACCCAGCATGGACTGGTGGGAGACCACGCTCGAGCATCCTGCCTGTCTTGGTGTTTGGGGGACAGGGGACTCGGAGCCAGGAGCCGGTCAGTGTCGGGCTCTGGAGCCCACCAGTCCAGTTGAGGAATTTGCTTCACATGCTTCATGGACTGTCCTTTGACCCCAGCCAGGCCTCTCCAGTGGACACTGCTCACCCTGCCTCTGGTGGTGTCCAGCCCAGCCCTGGAGGGTCTGCCCTCGGCTCTGACCTCGCCAGGCTGCATGAAGCCTGGGATGTGGCTGGCTCCCAGGCGTGTGATGCTGGCCCTTGGGCAACTCCAAGTCACAGGGTGAGTCGGGTGGTCACTGCCGGCACCCCTGAGGGCACTGCCCGGGCCAGATGCCAAGCCTTCTTGAGCTCCAGGTCCCTGGCCTGCAGCTTGCGTGGGGCTGAGTGTGAGCAGCAGGGTCCGCCCCCGCCTGGGTGCGCTCCGGGTTCCCAGGCACGCAACACGCATATTCACACTCCACGGTGGGCACTCGCAGCCTGCTGGCTCACACGCACGGTCCCGCACGCCCACACACACCCATGCCTGTTCCAGTCCCCACGCCAACACAGGAACGTCCTGGCTCCCAGCAAGAAGCACCCAGGAGAAGGTGGCTTCAGGCAGGAGACACACCAGCCTCCCGGGTCTCCCTCCATGGCCTGAGGAGGCGGGGACAGGGCTGAGGCTCCGGGGAGAGCAGGGGCTCCTTTACAGAGCAAAGACCTGCTCACAGAAACTGGGAGGGGCGCTTCTCCAGGACAAACGGCCCCTTCTTATCCCACCATTGCCACGTGTCCCATGTCTGCAGATGTTGACCCCAAGCAGGCAAAAGGCCGCTCAGAGACCCAGTCACGGTATCCAGACAGGGCTCGGGGTGCCGGCGCTGTGGGATCACTCCTCCGGGACAGGGACGGGTCTCTCCATCCACATGGCCACTCCTCATTCCCAGTTCTACCCAGGAGCCGCTCAGGAATGAAGAATTCGAAGTCTCGGTCTCGGCTGAAATTGAATCCTGGTGGACATTCCTGCGGGCCCGCTGGCTCTGCTTCACGGCCTGCCTGCCTTTCGGTATTTTCCACTGCTCCAAATTCCATTTGCCTCCGGGCATGCTTGCCAGATCAGTGCGGACGAGTGGATGCCAGCGAGCTTTGACTCCAGCAAGAAGGGGAGGCTAAAGAAAGACAAAGGGCTTTTCAGAGACACGCGAGGCTCAGAAATGAGGCCAGAGATGGAAGTCTGCCTGAGGAACGTGGCCAGCCTGCAAGGAGGACAACCTCGGGACCTGGGCCCAGCAGAGAACCACGTGCCCAGCCCTGGCTTTCTCTGCCCCAGAGATGACTTGCTAGGTTAGCTGCTGGGGACAGGAAGTCTGGCCCGAGGTCAGCGTTCACTCTGGATTGCTTCCCTCTCTCACTCCGGGCCAGGGCTCCTGCCTCCGTCCTGGAGGCAGACTGCCGCAGGCTAGACCTTCCTGGTGCTGCTGGTGCGGTGTGATGGCCCCCGGGTCCGTCTCCTTGCTGGTCATCAGCATCCGTCCCTGACTCCGGGGTGACAACAGCGCCATGGACCCGACCTGCTCTGGCTGGAGCTGGCTGGAGCTGGCTGGGTGTGAGCAGCAGGTGGGGAGAGTCAGCGTCCCCAGGAGCCCAGGCAGGTCACCCCGGTTCCTCTGCCTAGGAGACTCTGGGCTGCCGCTGGCGGAGCCCCAGACCCCTCCACCAAGTCCACTGGGCAGTGTGTGGGCAGGCTCTCTGAGACGGCCTCCCGCTCACCGACCAAGTGAAAAGGCCGCGTTGGTCAAGAACGCAGCGGGAGGCTGGCCCTGGCCCCAGGGACAGAAGCCCCTAGAGGAAGTGCCTGCGGCTGGGCCCGGGGCTCCAGGCTCCCTCAGGGGCCATGGCTCCTGCTCCGCCCTACTGGGGAGGGGCTTTGTGGAGACCTCTTCTGGCCCCGGGGCCTCTGGGCCTCCAGCCTCCGGGGAGGACAAGCTGCTGCCCCCTGTCCTGCCCAGTGTTGTGAGGGCGCCCCCTCAGCTCCCAAGGACAGTGGAAAGAAGCCATCGGGCCCCCAAGCTGGCCACAGGTAGCAGGGCAGTGGCAGGGGAGGAGGCCAGCCTCCTGGGCAGCATGGACCCTGGGCGCTGGTGTGAGGCAGGTGTGTTCTCACCTTTGCATCCCCACCTCAGGGTCAGGCTGCTCTGCCTTGATTCTCACCTGAGAACCGTGAGCAGGCTGGACGCCGGCCCAGTGCAGAGCCCTGAAATGAGGACTCGGTTCACGGCCAGGAGTGGGTGAGAAGCCTCGTTACTGGACCTGTCGGTCTCCTCTGAGCCAGGAGCCAGAGAGCCCCAGAGCCAGTGCAGGTCTCTCCAGCGCAGGAGGGCCAGGCAGGGGCCCCAACAGCAGCCGTCCAGAGGCAGCTCCAAAGGGGCAGCAAAGGGCTGCCAATGCATGTGCAGGGACAGGCACTGCAGGAGGTTGCGGGACACTGGGCAACCTGGGTCACGCATCCAGGGTGAGCAGGCAGCAGCCTGAGTACAGGGGAGTGGCTTTGCTTTGTTTAGCTTCTGTTTCTATTCCACCTTGGTGGTACTATTGTAAGAAGTGCTTGATTCTTCTGACCAGAACCAGTTACTTCAGCAGAAATGACCTTGAGTCGAGGGCTCTGCACCTTCAATAAGACGGCCTTCCCAGGACGGGAGGTGAGAGAGCATCCACTGATGTCCGCAGGGCTGTGTCTCCAGCCCCACAAATCCTAGGAGGTGAGGGGTCACAGCAAGTTGGAGGGTTCTCAGCGTGGCTTGCCCCAGGTTTCTCACTGAAAAGACACTCCTCGGTCCCACCGGCACAAGTTTCCCTGACTGGGACCCACTTTATACCAGGGACAACATTGGGGAGATTGACAAGTGGAAGTTCTGCTTCATCAGAAGGGTGAGATTAGTGAGCCTGGATTCCGCCCCAGAGCCTGGCCAACTCTCGGCAAATGGGTTAGGTTGGTTTGGGATCTGCAAAAAGCATGGAGCAGCCCCTTTAAGAACCTACCTCACCGCAAGCTTTCCCTACCAAGATGCAGCATAGTAGGGTGTTCAGACCATGCTCTATGGAAAAACACGGATGCAGCAAAGCACTGATGACAGAGCTCCAGAAGGTGATGGAGCCCAGCACTGGTGAGGGAGCCCAGCAATGAAG